>BGPR01000138.1:213379-286643 GCA_013235015.1 Araneus ventricosus | reverse complement strand
CATTACCACATTGAATAACTACAGTACTACTGAGCAGACCCTTAATTGAAGCGTTGAGAACCAAAGTAGACCAATCCACAATTTTTGTTAAAATGAGCTCACCGTCGTAATGAAATGGAAAACATTTTTTTAATCTGTGCAGGTGAAAAGAATTTCGGCTGCCCTATAATGTATTGCATCATTTATTAAATAGTCCACTTTTAACATGTATAAACTGTGATGTCTAACATAAATCGAGGCATTTAATTAAATAATTAATTTTTTATGAGTTAAAAATTGTGTTTCCTCTGCTCAAGCGCGCTTCAAACTCTTCTACCGACGCACCTAGACGTCGACGCTAAACAATATTAATAGCTTATGGAGTAAATTAGCTTTCGGAGGTTTTTAAAAACTGTTTGGTTTAATTGATATTCTTATTTTAATTTCTTTTAAATTTTAGACGATAAAATGATTTTGTGTACTATATTTCATGTAATTTTTTTTTACATTAAAAATATTAAACATGAAAGTATTTTTATCGCGAACAATGCCGGGTATATCAGCTAGTTGAGAAATGGAATACAGTGGACTCTCGTGTAACACTTCTCGTATAACGCCAAGAAAAAAATAGCGATAACTTCTCTACAGCACGATGAAGAGTTCTGCATTACAACGTCAGATAAATAAAATTTTAAAAAATCTACGAAAATATTAAATTTATCTTTTTTAGAAAAACAAATGAGTCGTTGTATACATATAATGTGTTCAGATAATAAAATCGACGCATTTTTACTGTAGCCATTTTCTTTATTACAAATGTTACCTCTGAGGAAGAAAATTTCATTTTTGAATGTTATTTTATACTGGTAGAATCAAGCCATGCCCACAGTCGGGCGAAACATAGCGCGCACGTCGCCACTAAAGAGTAAAGGCAGGAAAGGTTTTTGGCGGCACGCAGATGTTAATTCTGCTGGAAAAAGGGGATTCCTCTGGGCATTTTAAAACCGGTTGAATTCGGACTTCTGTAAGTTAAAGTGTCACTAATTTTTATCTGAGAATTTAAGTAGAGTGATATAATAATTAATTTTAAAACGCGGATAAATTTAATTTATTACATGCATACAAGACTGAAGCTGACAGTTTATTAAAAAAAACATCTCGATAATAATATGCGCAGTTACGAATTAAAGACATATTAGAAGTTGCATAGATTTGTCCGATAATGCATGCATAGTGCGATTTCCTGTTACGCGGAACATATCCCCCGCGTAGTACTAGATTGTACTGTACATGGATGGTTCTCTAGGTTTTCGTCTTCTGACATGAAAATATTATTTCGGATTTATATATAATGGCAGTTTTTAGTTTATGACGTCCATTTAACAATTAACACCACACCGCCGCGCCGTCTCTAGAGCTTATGTGGCTCCTATCCGGTTTCATATAAATGTAGGAGGACTTTAGTGAGTTGCAAAAAAAAAAAAAAATTACAGTATATAGGAGAATGGCAAACGAAAAAATTACAAAGCTGATGTTTACATATAGAATTGACGACAAAATAAAGCAATATACACGATGTTTTGGTTATCACAGTGCGAATGAAAAGAATAATGATGAACAACATGAAAAAGCTTACATAAAATGCTCAGGTTGTTAAGTAACGTAGTAAAGATGGAAAACCATTCCGTGTTAAGTGTTGAATGCAAGGATTAGGGAAATTACTATTAAAGACGTCCAACACAAATCTTCAAATACTAAAATTTTTCGTTGGGACAATATTAACAATTTTTTTAAACATTGGCATTTTGGTCCATGCTGTTAAAACGTGCATTTTATTGTAACTTACGGGCAAAACGAGTGCACGCCAAAAACATCGAATGATAAAAATATTTGATTTTGATGAATTTGGAAGTTTCAGATCTTCCTGAATCTGGTAAGAAAAAAAATGGAATTGAGTCTGCGTCGACACGTGAACAGAATTCAAAAGTCGCAACAAGTATGCTACATGAAATATAGCATATGGTCCTGAAACAATTCTTGTTGGTCTGTATCAAATTCTGGCCGAAATCCTTCAATGGGAAAAAATATTTTTCTTAAACAAATGCTCGCCTTTTCCACTGTGCTACGAAACTGCACGAAAAGAATCATATTTAAGAAAACCAGCGGGAGTGGCCTGCCCTAAACTTTCTCGTATACTCCTAACAATATGGAGAAAAAATAAGCTAAAAGGCAGCAAAACGAACAAGAGTCCCTAACAGCAGTGGAATGAAAAAGCTTGGGAATCGGAAGCTTGGAGGCGAAAGGCGCGGGAAGGATTGGCGCAAGTGAATCGCGCAATTATGCAATAAATGCCTCGCGTCATTGTGTGATGAGAAGAGACAAATAGGCGATTTGAACAGCTTCTTTTCGACCGATTGAAACGAAAATTCAATCTACAATTATTGTCAGCAGGCCTCATACCAATTTTCATTTATCAAAGCTTTAGGGTTTACGAGTTATAACGTTTAGAATTATGCGATTATACAGACCGACAGACAGTCAACCCTTTGACGGATTTGGCCCAAACTTTGACACAGACCTACATTCCTGATGATAAAACTATGTACCAAATTTTATCCATCTAGCTATTCAGGTTTTTGAGTTATAATGTTCACATGACCGCGGACAGACAGACTTTCGGTAGACGGATTTTGTCAAAAAGTTGATAGAAGCCTACAAATGATGTGTCAAGATCACATCCAAATTTCATCCCCGTAGCTCTAATAGTTTTCGAATTATCGTGTTCACAGACGCACAGACAGACATAATTCCAAAATTGTGTTTTTCGGACTCGGGGAGGTCTAAAACGTGGAGATTCGTCAAAATCTCGAGTTCGAATTTTTTGACGATTACAATACTTTCTCTTTGTATATTTCGTATACGAGAACGTAAAAAGCATCATATTTAGAAAAAAATTTTAACGTGCACGTTGCCACTCAGGTCAGTGAAGTTATTAATTACGTTTATTTGTATTGTAGCATACTGGAGTTAAGTCTCAACACCAGAGATACTCACAGTTAAGTAACATAAAAATATTTATTTCATACATACATCTGGACAATAAAAGACATTCAATATTCGTTCACTGTTCAATAATCGCATTCAATATTCGTTCACTGTTCATACAACAGCGAGCTATGCTGAAAACAATCCGTCCAGTCTGGACTCGTGAGTCATGGTCAGAGTCCGCTCGACCCACAGTTTGTCTCTCTCTTTGTGTCTGTCTGCATCGGTTTCATTTTGTGGGCGATGCCCCGGCTGGGCCACACAATTAATTATCTCAGCTGGCATCAGGTATTTTTATCTATCACAACCTCAAAGGGAAACCGCATTAGTTGCTTCCGCCTCCTTCTTGATAATCATTTACAACTCAGTGGGACAATGAACGAGTCGCCAAAGGAAAACTCATCCGCTTTTCTTTCATACTGCACTAGAAGATTTGTGCCCGTATAAGACGGGCTTTTAGCTCGCCAACCATATCTCAGAACAGATCAAATTCATTCACGAAAGATGTAATACAAAATCACATGCACATTAGCAAATTTTATCAATAACGTCAGTCCGATACTTTGAAGAACTCATAATTTAGTGAAAAGTTCTGTATTCATAACATTTCACAATATTCAGAGAAAAAAGGCTTACACAAAATAAACCAAAAATTGCTCCGATACGTCATAATTCAACAAAAAGATATCTGAGAAATGGAAAAATAAATTAACTCTAGTATAACTCCTATTTAATATTAAATTATCTAAGAAGCAGAATCTATTTGGCAAGTAGCTAAATTCAAGTGCGTATTCCACATCTACATAAAATAAAACACCTCTCTAAGTTGTTTTGTGATTTTCTCGTCCGATTAATGACGCAAGGCAAAGGGGCTTGTTTATTTTTAACTCCGCCCCGTCACCGACATCTGTGGGTGATTCTAATATAGATAGGGAATGCACATTCCCGTGTGTACGACAGAATTACTAATATACATAATGTTTTGAAATAAAATTTCAAAATAATGAAAAACACATTTGCATTAGTGTACTACACAGCAGACTTTTTTATTTTAATTATTTTCTACTTTTTAATCTTGATATCTATTGTTTTTCGAATTCACCACCAGGTGACGCCCCTGGTACGGAATCAAAATTTAATGTAATTAATGATTATCGTATAATTAAGTCCTGAAAATATTAAAATAGTAAATTGCCAACGAGAATATACAAGTGTCAAAAATTTCAAAACTCTAGCACATCAGGAAATGTGTGGAAAAATTCGATTACAAATTTCTATCATTACAAGCATGAAACAAGTCCCCCAGTAACACAGAAATATTATATAATATTTGCACAATGCTATACAATATTATGAACACCGAGGAACACCGAATACCGTAATAAAGTATTGTATTGTATGTATCAGTATTTCCGAGATACTAAATTTTCGCAAATAATATAGAAACAATGTTTATTTATAAAAATCTTCATTTTAACTCAGGATATCACTCGATTGGAGATTTTATTACAAAAAACACCACTGGAACAATTATTCTTTAAGATGCTGAATATTATATCATACTATACAATACAATGCATACAATATTTTGATTTTTACATTTATCAGCATTGTTCAATATTTTAAGGTGAAGTTATTCTTACCGTCAACAGATGACAGCACGATGATACCGTAACACTATATTAATCAACGTTGAATCATATAAATATTTTATTTTAAGGTGAAGTTATTCTTATCGTCGACAGATGGCAGCATGATGATACCGTAGCACTATATTAATCAACATTGAATCATATATGTCCAAAAAATATTTTACAAAATGTTCATTTGAATAAAAATGTTTACGCAATGATTTTGTTTTACTGTATATGAAAGGCGGGCCGGATTCAGCTAATGAAGTTAACCATAAAAAAGCTCTCACATGCGGATTATCTATTGTTTTGTGAAAAAAAGTGAGTGTTATTCTCATTGTAAAAATATGCACGTGATTTATTGTTACGAATCTTGTATTTGATTTTCAGTCAATACTGTAATTATAAATGGCGTCTTGTAATACATTGAAAGAGGAATAAATAAATTTCAAAATTATTTTAAAACCTTTCAAACATATTATTATAATTACTTTTAAATCTTATTGCCTTAATTTATTAAATTAGTAAACTTAGATATATATAAGTGCTAAAATTGCTTCCTCTTTGACTTCTAATTTCACTTTGAACACGAAATTGCAACGTTAAAGATAATTTAATTAACAAAACTATTCAGATTAATTGTGAATGAAAATGAAATTTCGTAGAGATCCGAACTTAGTAACTACATTTTATTATCATCATTTACGCTCTCTGATGCAAGTCTAGCTGGTCTAGTGGTAAAGTTCAGTGTTGGTATCCGGAGGGTCCCGGGCTCAAAGCTTGCTGTAAGTAGATGTGCTCAAAAAATAATGAAATGTTACCCAGCAGTTCGGAATTAAGTGATTAACATTTTTCCATGCTTCTAAAATGTATTTTTAAAATATACACTATATTGTTATATTATATAATATTATTCAGTATAGTACAATATTATTTAAGATGGTATTATATGGCATTATCCAATATTATGAAAAAAACATTGTACAGTATTGAAAAAAGTCTTACGTTTCACACTGTTTCAATATTGGGGAAAATATTGTACAATATTACTTTTTCGAATTTTATGATATAAGACAATATCATGCGCTACCTGGGTCAATTCAATAAAAAAAACCATTTTAAATAAGTCAAAAGGACAAAGAAATTCAATCCGAAAAAACTGAAGCAAACGAACAAGGAATACATTCTAGCCTACTTTCTCAAGGGTTACAGGCTTTTCGATATGGATTTCTGTCCTTCAGTAATTGTCTTTTATGAAGCAGATTTGCAACCTCTTCACGTCCAAAGGCAGGCTAGCTTGGTCAAATATTACAATAAACTTTCCAGTATTGGCCAAAGTAACAAAACTGCTAGATACCTAAACAACTGGACTCACTATCAAAGACTAAAGAAAAACAGTCCTTTCAGTCAAGTTAAATCACAGTATATAATGGCGGACAATGCTGAACCGCATTCTCTTCATTGCAATCTGAATACACTTGAAGAATTTTCCAGGGTTAACTTCCACTACAACCTCTCTACTGCATCTAACAAGAAAGATTGCGTGCCTGACTTTCTTAAACAATTGGCCTTGGAAATCATAAATAGCATTCCTCTGAACGACATCAAAATCTATAATGACGGCAGCAAAACTGACAAACAGGTAGTGGAATCTACATTGAAACCCCTCGTGACACATACTCTAAAAAACAACGTAACCTAGACTTCTGCTCTGTTTTCCGAAGCGAACTACTGGCAATCGATGTGGGACTAGAGACCATCATGAGCGAAAGCAACTTTGGAGACCTCTGGATTCTTACTGATAGCCGTGGCTCAATTCAACAACTTAAAAACTTGACCTACATAGAGGATAAAACAACCTTATCCATCTTACAAAAATTGAAGCTCATCTCCCTTCAGCATGATGTACATTTTCAATGGATCCCTTCGCATGTAGACATTCAAAGGAAATGAATTGGCCAACAATCTTTCAAAGGAGGCTCAAGTCATCCTATCCCCTTCTCTCAGAAATTACTTTCCTAGAACTATTTTCGCGGAAAAAATCCCAAAACAAGGCGGAGTGGCTGGTGCCTCCCTCTCACCACTAGTACAAAGGAAGAAAGCCGGGACTTTCTCTATCCCTTCCATGCGACAGGCAGTCCAGTACATGTCTTTCATGACTTGCCAAAGACCACCTGAATTGCCTTACATATTCTGAGGGCAACAAGATCTACCCTCTCTGCCCTAAATGCCAGCAACATCAAGCATCACCTAAACACATCTTGGACTGTCTAGGACTTGACTGGGAGAAAATTTATTCTTCTCCCCTTTTAGGCATTGATTTCATCAAAGTCAACGGATTCCTTGATCTGATCTGACTCCGTCAGACTCGATAGGAGTTTAGTAACACAACGATATGGATTCAAAAAGCTTGAGAAATTTTTCTATAAGAAGCTTGACTTTCATCAAAGAAAACTTCTCGTAACCCGAAAGATCCCAAATGAAGACGAAATAGACAATGAATAATCACAAAAGAATTTGTTTAAAACAAACACAATAAAGTCAATAAGATTAATTTAAAAAAACAATTTAAAGAAAAATCACCAGCAATTGGGCACAGAATGCCGTCGTAAAAACAAAACAATATTAAAGAAAAAGAACTTGACTCACCCTAAGGAGAAACAAAATGGCCCTACAGAAGCCAAACAGAATAATTTTCCCGTAAAGTATTTTAAAATGTATAGATGTCAGAGGAAAGATACCACAACAAAATGAAACTGAAATTATTTAACGTCAGGGTTTTGAAAACTTCATTATTGAATTCTCAAAACAGACTCCGTAATTTTGGTAAAATAATTTTAATAATAATAACCACTTGAGAATATTAAACTTATATTGAGATAAATGATATCGATTTTTATATCCTTAAAATAATTATTCGTAGCATTTCTTTGAACTGTTCTAGAAAGGAAGCATTCAGTGTATTCAGCCTTTAATTAATGTGAAACAAGATAGGAAAAAGAGAAATTGGATTTTAATGAAAAACCAAAACTCCAATCCTAATTTTAAAAATTATGCTTTTCGCCTCTATACCTTGCTTGAAAATAAACATTTCAAGGGAATTAATGAATTCCTGTGAATACAAATTATTTTACTTCGAAAGGCAACATTTTTTCTTTGAATGTAATAAGGTTTTTTTAATAAAAATAATCCTTTTTGAAACACGACTTCAAATTTAATGATTTCGAAAGAATTGACGAAATCTATTTGTTTACATACGAAACTATTTATCTTTCATTTCACCTATTTCATCACGACCGGAGAAATTTAATTATTAACGGAAAAGAAGAAAACCCCAATTTCTTTATGGTTATACGTTCCATTGGTTTTTATCTGAAAAAAATCCAATTAAATTCAAATTCTCAAAAGTTAATACCTTTTATTAAGAATACCAAGATAAATTTTGGTGGGCATTTAATTTGGGTATGAAGTTGAAAACTATGTTACGCTCATCCACATGAATAACTTTTAAAAATTGATAATAAAATGAGATTGATGCTGGAGTGGTGACCGCCGAATTAAATTTGTCTCGGAAGTGATTATCTTTCAATCATTACCGTAAATAATCTAAAATTTTGGCTTTTCCCCAATTCCGTATTTCTTATTTTAAAAGAATAACTGAATATAATTGAACGAATTTGACTTACAAAACTTAAAAAGACCTCATGCAGTCCTTTATTTTTTGTATTAACTCTGCTACTCTTATTGTTGCTACTTGTTACTTTCTTATATACGAAGTACAGTATAACCTCAGTTAACTAAATTTCGGGGAACCGTTTCAGATAACGATTTTTTCGGTTAAGCCCTGAACATCTATTATTATTTTGTATCAAATTACAGTGTGTAATTCTGAAATGGTTTGAGTGTAAATCGAATTCAAAACTCTCTTCGTAGGTTACAATAATGTTCTTTACTAAAGTTGATCTTCCGTGTGCAGTATTCGCACAGGCGAATTCGGCAGCTGACCGGCACAGGTTGACAATGTTGTAATTAATACCCATTAATTTTAATTTTAGCATTCTAAAATTAATCACCAACCTTCTTTGGGGGAGCTTGAAAGGAAAAAGTGAGGATGTTGCAAAAAAAATATCGCCTTCGCGATTATTTCTGTACAGTAAAGTACCTGTCTTTTAGATTTGCGATTTCAGAGGCATCTCGGATAAACCGGGTTTCGGTTAACCGGAGTTTTACTGGTTATAAAGAGAGAGTATTGTAATGGTAAAAAATATTGACCTCGATGATTTGTTGAATCTCCACCTCCTGGTCTGAGACCTCCCTGGGTCTCCCAAAGAAATATTTGGAATTGTGCCTGTATGTTCGTCCGTGCACTTGTAAACACGATAGCTTTCTTCACAATACGACGGAGTTACGCACAAAACGCACCATGTTGTGAGAGTGTACGCGAGGCCTTCGGATACAATGGGCTTATTGGGCTGTAACCCAGGGGCGCCGTGGATCCAAGGGCGGTTATAAATTTGCCATACTGAATTTATTTAATTTTGAACCAAAAAATTTATTTAATTTTGAACCAAAAAAATTATTTAATTATAGTTTTAAATATGAAAAGGCTCCGAGTTGCCAAATTGTGTGGAGTTAATCAGAAAACAGGTGATTTTTTTACTCTTAAATTATTTTATTAGATGATGATTTTCCTTGGGCCTATAGGCTCTAAAATTCCTAGTTTACGTTTCTGATGGGGTCTACCCTAGGGCGCGCTCTCTCTGTACCCCAAGGAGCTCAACTTTTGTTAAGACGGCCCCGAGTATACGACAAAGTTGAAAAAGTTAAAACTTCGATTGGGTTAAAGCTCTGTACTTTTAAATGACGTGTTAAATTAATCGTAAACAAAAGCGGGCCCTGATTTTTTTCCTGAGCATTTGCTTCGCTAACGTTCTATGCACATCTAGCTTATAAACGGTAGGTACATCTCTTTATTTGTTTTTATGCTTTTCGTAGACACCGCCGATCCTCTACCTAAAACAACATTATATTGGCACTATAATATGGCAAGATAATATTCAAAGTGTATAAAAAAGTACCAGCTGCTGCGGTTGTAGATATTGTAGTGTTGGGATTCTCAATCGCACTCGCCGGTGGAGGGAGCTGTCACGTTTCGGAAGGTACCGGCGAGTGAGGTCAGGATCCCAACGAAAGTTCCAAGAAAAGGTATATAATTTTTACGTGGCTGACAGTGAAGGGTCCCGATGTATTTTTCCGTTTGTGATGTGCTGGCCGAGAAGGGTCACAATAATTATTTCCATGTTTCTATTCTGTCCGTACTTCTCGTTCTCTATGCTATCATCAAAATAAATTGTTTTGTTATCATCTCTGGAGCATTGGTAATCCATTTAAAAGAACCAACAACATTTTGAAAAAGGCCACGATCGCTACAGATAGTTAATATTATTATTCTTAACAATTATTCTTGCAACTAATTCCCGGTATCCATACAATTCAGATTTGATGTTATTAAATTTTTTTAACTGGAATTCTGCCAGAATCAATTTAAGCTCTGTAGTCTTTCCGGTAATCCGATTAATGCAGATATGCTTTAATTTTTTCACTTTCAAATGGACTTAGTTATGCAGTCGCGAATTAACTGTGAAGTACAAATTTTGAGGTAAAATGTTTTTTTTTTTAACATAAAAAAAAAACTTCTGATGATGCATACTTCGAAAACTATTATGGTTGTTATTTATTATTAGTAGTCCGTTGCGTGCTGAATTACATTCGGCTCAATTTTGCATGACCACTTAGGCACGTTTGTTAATATCGAATCCAAAATTCATAAAACAGTTGCTTCTTGATTGCATAACGACCTCCAAATATTTCTAAATAAAATTATCCATACACATTAATGTACTGTTTACGTCTGTCTTATTGTCTTTTGGCATTGATTCAATGTAGTTTTATGCTTTTAAAATGGCTTTTTTCGATCAACTTTTGACGTAGACTTACGTCTCTCCATAGTGGTCTAATGGTGTGCCGGGAAAGGAAAAAATTATGACGCATATAGCTCCGCAGCCAAATAACGTAGAGAGATTTAGTTTCATTTAACAGAGAAAAGTTGACATTGAAGATTGCAAAAAGAATTTGGAATTACGGTTTAGTCACAGTCGAGTTGCAAAGTTGGTGAAAATCACTAAAAATTTTGATGATGTCACAGCGACCGATGCGCGCGTACGCAGACTATCCAAGTACATTTTCCAACTCATTCATCGATATTACGTTCACGCGAAATATTACTCAAGAATTATTGAATTACGTCGAATTTCGTGGTAAAATTAAACGCTTATAGCTCCGCAACCAAATAACATATAGAGCTGGTTTTAGTTTCATTTAACAGAGAAAGGTTGACATTGAAGATTGCAAAAATAATTTTAGAATTTGGAATTACGATTTAGTCACAGTCGAGCTGCAAAGTTGATGAAAATCAGTAAAAATTTTGATTATGTCACAGCTACCGATGCGCACACACGCATCGGTTGGGAGCGGTATATTAACTGGATTTTAACAGATTAATAATTAATTCATTTCAGATTAATTAATTCATTCTGATGAATTCATTTAACAGACAAAGGTCATAGAGCATATGTCAGAGTCACATAGAGCTACTTTAGACACAGAAAGTCACAGTTGAGTAATCGATTAATTAACTGTCCTTAATTAATTATTATTAACAATTGTTGATTTAATTGAGCTGTCCTTTCCATCGATTTAATTGAGTTGGGCTGGTTTTAGTTTCATCTAACAGAGAAAGGTCATAGAGCATAGGTCAAAGTCACATAGAACAACTTTAGTCACAGAAAGTCACAGTTGAGTAAGGTAAGCAAGTCTACGCCCCTCAATCCCAGCAGCCGTTTCGAGGGGACAGCCACCCATCGAACTTTTTTTCTTTTCTGATCTGCAGTTTTTCAAACATTTTTTTTAATTTTTATTTTCAATAGCCTTTTTGTCTTCTAACTAGTCTTATACGTCTGGAAACAGATATTATTCTGCACCCTTCTTAGCTATAATGGTCATCTTAGAAGAACCTTGCCGAAGAAACTCTTCAATTCGGAATTTTACAGTATTGAAACTGCCAACTTTTGACTCATCCGTTCATTTCAATTATTTTATTTTCTATTTCATGCGTGCGTGAGCGTGTGTGTGCGACATGGATTCCATTCAGAAATTTCAACTTTAAAAAGAACTATTTTATTGGACTACAGAGGAGCAAGATGACAACTATTCGCCATGGTGCATCAAGCTAGGTTACACAATTTGATTTACAAGAAGGTTGTGGATAAAGTTCAGGTCGTGTCTTGAAAAATTTACTTGACAAGATTTGTGGTACGCAATGTATTTGGGAAATATCTTAAATTTTGGTTGTGCTTCAAAAATTAGGTTGAAGCAGGATCAAGATCAGACTTCTTAACACAACCAACAATTAAGTTCGGCACGATTAAATCATTAATTATTTTAAACTTTGGAACTGAATGTTAATTTAAGAAGTGGAATGAGAAAAGGAATAATACTGGAGAACAAGCTGGTCGCCAAAGGCGATAGGTATTTTCACACTGTAGAACCTTGGGAATCCGAACTAATTGGGGCTGACCTCTGTTCGGATTCCGAGAAATTCAGTAAAATACTCTAGATATACCAAATGCAGTAGGATCTTGACTTTGGGTACTCTGCCGAAAGAGTACGGAAAGAGCATGCTGCGATTCGCATCGTCAAACAGGTTTAATTCCTTACGTCAACTGATTCATAGGGGGAACGTACAGCTTCTGTAATCCGAAGACCGGAGCACCATGAGGTAGAAGACTGACTTAGCTCCATGCCTGTTAGTGTTAGCTGGGAATAATAAAGTGACCTTTACGCCTTGGGTGACCCTGCCAGGAGTATACACTCCCGACGTACTTCGCTCACTCCTCCCAGGAACACCCCCTTGCCACAGTGAGGCCACGAACAGGACTAAGGGGGCAGTCCAGTACCTGTCTTTCACGACTTGCCACCTGAATTGCCTTACATACTCTGAGGGCAACAAGATCTACCCTCTCTGCCCTAAATGCCAGCAACATTAAGCATCACCTAAACACATTTTGGTCTGTATAGGACTTGAGTGGGAAGAAATTTATTCTTCTCCCCTTTTAGGCATTGATTTCATCAAAGTCAACGGATTCCTTGATCTGATCGATTGGAGATTAGTAACAACAACAACAGTTCCTTATGTCGAAAGAAGATAATTTTGTTTCTACTAATTAAATGTGCATTATTCAGTCTTAAATACCAATTCAAATATTTCTTTTAAGTTAGGAAGAAACATCAGCTTTGTTTCTGATTCATACGGATTTGCTTCTTAATTAATGCGTGGGCAAATTAAGCCTAGAAATGCCTCAAACTTTGGGAAAGAAAGAAAAATAATTTATTAAGTGCTTCTTCACACTGATTAGCACAGCAACGCAAAGCTGGCGTTAAGTGTTAATCTAATTCTAGATGGCCATCAGCATAAAGTTAGCCATTCTTTCTTCTGCATTAAAACATGCACTTGAGAAATGAAATTAAGAGCTTTCGCAATCTTTGAGAGCTTTTTCTCTCGAGAGAAATATTGAAAGCTTTTACATTTGAGAAAATACTGAAGGCATTATTCAGCTTTAATGAATCGATTTTGTTATAAGAATGGAACTTCCTACTTTTAATGGAGACAAGAAAACAAGTATAAGCAAAGTTCAGCTTGTATAGTGTTGCCAGAATATTGTGAGAGTGATGTGTGTTATTTATATATTAAAAGGTTCTGTTAGAAGCAGAGATAGTCTTTAAGAATTCAAAATATTTACTGATTTTTGGAGATGATTATCGAAAGAGGATGCTTTCGCGAGTTTTTCTAATGTGGTTATCGATAATCCAGAAATCCAGTACTGATATAATTAAACCTGAAACGTGATAAATATGGTGTTGAAACTAATTTAAGGATAAGTTATTATCCTTATTCACAACTATTTATTTTGTGCATAAATGCTTATCATTAAAGAGGAAACAATTATATAAGAAGGTGAACAATTTTTTCTTTCTTTTCTTCTAAGTGTCAACGAAATACGAAATTTGGTTATTTCAAATGACACATCAACTATTTTAAATTAGTTATAATTAATTAACCGTTTTTATAAAGTAATTCTTTATTTAATTTATCTTCAGGGGAGTTGGAACCCTTATTCCGAAAATGCTAAGTTGGCCACTTCTATGTACCTTTCCTCAAAATCTGTTATAGATTCACGTTTCAAATTTTTTATACAAGTATAGTACATTTTTCTCATTATACTGAAATATTTTTTTTAAAAACAAATTCAAAAATTTATTTTTTATAATTTTTTTATGTCAAAATAGGGTAAAATTTCGCTATGTATAATTAAATATTTCGTAAATTTATAAAAAATTAAGAATTTACCAACAGCCCAAGTCAGTTTAATGAGAAAGGTGTACTTTACTTGTATAAAAAATTTCAAACATGAATCTATAACAGATTTTGAGAAAAGGTACAACGAAGTGGCCAATTTAGCACTTTCGAAATAAGGGTTCCAACTCCCCTTACTAATGATTCGCAAACCACACAAATAACGTCAAACACGTGCGATTAGATTAAAAATTAGCTTTAATTTCAATGAAACCATATAATACTGCTTGGTTTTCTCATAAGATTTGCCAGTTTCCTTTAAATTAATGGTGGCCATGCCACACGATGTCAGTACATAAGAAATATAAAATCAGTCAATACATATATAAGTGTCGCGCTGTTTAATGCAACGCAAAAAAGGTATTCACACAGTATCCGAATACAACCCAGATTTCTCTCCTTCACCAAGACCTCAGACTGATGGACCCTGACCCTCTAGAGCAGAGGTTGCCAACCTGCGGTACGCGTACCTCCAGGGGTACGCGAAATCAAAGTCGGTAACGGCGGATACAAGACAACATAAGGGATTAAAAAAGTTACAGAAATTTGTTTCCCAAAGTTCGTGTGAAAAGTAAAAGCGAAAGCTATGCAAGTTCTAAAGCCTACGTTCAAAATAAGAAAAGAGAAAGGAAATGGAAATCTAAAATTATTACAACACTGGTTTCATTTGTTTTGGCGTTGAACTAAATACTTCTGTAAAAATGGAATAAAATGTGAAATCAAAAATAATGTTGTTAAGTCGAGTCATTTACTCTTAAGCTTCATTAAGCCTTTAATGTCACTGATAAAAACCTATTTGCATAGACGGATTGTTGGAGGGGGGATATAACAGTAGGGGGGTACGCGAAAATAAAAAAGACTAATCAAGGGGTACGCGAGGGTGAAAAGGTTGGGAACCCCTGCTCTAGAGGTTCAATACCAAGGACCCTAATCAGTCCTCCTACAAGTTTTTAAAAGCGGTGCATTTTTGGGGCCTGTCTTAAAACTGTTTCTGTTTCACGAGTTTTTCTTCTCACCTGTAGAAAGCTTATTTTTCATTACTTTTATAGTTCCCACATGTATTTCGTCCATGTTTAAACATAATAAAGTTTCTACCCACACCCATCCAAGCTGCAAACCGGAGATTTTTATCTCTGGAGTCAGGGGTGTGTCGTAGCGTAATGTAAAGTATCTGAATACACAAAAAACTGTTGATACTAAATTTTTTAAACTTTTCAACTTCATTATACATAGTTTTCTATGAAATGCAACTTTCAACAATTTCTCTTTGTATATTTCATAACGAGCTAAACAAATGAAATCTAGTTTATTGTCTTCAGGCCCAAACTGTAGGGCTGTGTCAAAGTCTGGGCCTAATCCGCCAATGAGTTGCCTGTCTGTCGATAACTCGAAAACGCATCGAGCTAGATATAAGGTGTGCCCAAATGAAAAGGAGACTACAGTTTTATGTAAAGAAATTTTAAAAATAGTATCCTAATTACAGTTCATGTGGAACAGTACAACTATAAATAATCGCCATTGACATTGATGCACTGATCCCAGCGCGTAGGAAGGGAGTGGATGGCTTCAGTGTAGAAACTGCTAGGTCAGATAAACACCCATTCTCGCTGTCTTCTGATTCTCTGACAGATGCTTGGGCACACACTGTGCACAAACTTTGCCATAACCAAGCTTTTTGTGGATTATGTGATGCACAGTTCCTATAGAGAAGAGAATACGTATTTTATGTGATGCACGTTGACCTATTGAGACAAAATTTGGATACAAATCGATTGAGAAGTTGGGTGTCAAGACCACTCACCAAATTTAATTTATTTAGCTCAATGCGTGTTTGAGTAATCGTATCCAGAAATACAAAGATAGATACACGGACAGAAATCAACCTATTGATGGTTTCGGTTCAAAATTTGATACAGGTCTACAATTTTGGTGATAAAACCAGATATCAAATTTCATTCATCTAGATCAGAGGTTTCCAACCTGTGGTACGCAGGGTGGTGCGCGAAAACAATGTTGGAAATGGCGGCAAACATAAGAAATGAAAATGAAAAAATAAGTTACAGAACTTTGTTTCGTATGAAAAGCGAAAGTGAAAATGTTACAAGTCCTTAAGATAACGGATCGTATACAAATATTTGAGCAAACGTGACGCTCTTGCCGACAGGAGATTATATCAATCTTCATTTCAACCTAATTTTATAAAACTCAGCTCCTAGAAACAACCTCAAGGATCACGCTGAAATTGTCTTCCATTTGAAAACCGATTTTCACGCTTTGCTCGTAAGTTAATGCGCAGGCGTTTCAATGCTGCTTTCATTTGTTAGGACGTAGAACAAAAACTATTATAAAAATGGAATAAAATTGAAAACAAAATATATATCCTACAAATCTTATAAAATTAATTCGATTCTTTTGGCTCTTAAGCTAACATAAGCCCTTAACTTTATTAATAAAGACTTCGTCGCGCGAAGGGTTGGTTGGGGTGGGGGATGGCTGATGGATAAAAAGGCTAATCAAGAGGTACGGGAGAAAAAAAAGTTAGGAACCGCTGAATCTAGAACAAGGGTTCCCAACCTTCATTCGTTCGCGCACCCCTTGATTAATCTTTATATTTTCGCGTACCCCTAGTTCATATCCCCCCCACCACCACCACCAACAACCATCCATCTATGCAAAGAAGTTTCTATCAATAATGCTAAGGGATTAGGTTAGCTTAAAAGAGTCGAGTGACTAGAATCAATAATATTTACTGGACTTATTTAACGGAGGACTACGTTCCTCCCATTGGGGTCTCAGGAAGGAAATTGATTCACACGCTGAAACGCCACAAAACTGGGTATGGGAGATCCTCTATATCTCGGTAACTACATATGTTAAAAACACAACTAATGTCTTATTTTAGAGATAAAGGGTAACAACAGGAGTTAGAAAAAAATTGAAAATCGGAATTGTAGTTCAGCGACTACTGAGTCGCAAAGTTGAGCAAAAATACGCTTGAATTGGAGACGCGATCCTCTATATCTCGATAACTAAATATGTTAATAAAAAATAACTAATGTCTTATTTTAGAGATAAAGGGTAACAACAGAAGTTACGAAAAAAACTTACTTAAACTTAAAAACTTACGAGAAACAAAAGAGTCACGCGAGTAAAGTAATCCTACGCCTTTAACAACAGCGGCTGTTTGAAAAGACAGCCTCCCGTCGTTTTTTTATTTGACATTTTATTGCATTTTTACAGTAGTAATAATTCAACGCCAAAACAAATGAAATCAGTTTTGTAATAATTTCGCACCAACTTATAAGGATAGCTAAAAATTACAGTCCGTAATAATCAACTATTCACGTGGTATAGCTATTAAATAGCAAGTATTCACTTAGGAAAACAAAATTCTGTAACTTTTTAATTCTTTATGTTTGCTTGTTTCCGCCATTACTAACTTTGATTTCGCGCGCCTCCAACTAGCCCCTCGCGTACCCCCAGGGGTCCCAACCTGTGGTGCACGTACCTCAAGGACCCCAACCTGTGATACGCGTACCCCAAGGATCCCAACCTGTGGTACGCGTACCCCAAGGGTTCCAACCTGTGGTACGCGTACCCCCAAGGGTCCCAACCTGTGGTACGCGACCCCCAAGGGTCCCAACCTGTGGTACGCGTACCCCCGGGGGTACGCGTACCACAGGTTGGGAACCGCTGATCTAGATCATTGCGTGCTCAAGTTCACATGCACACAAACGGAGAGACAGAAAACTTCCTTTTGATGGATTTGGCTCAAAATTTGATACACATCTACGATTTTATTATAAAAAGCAAAAGCCAAATTTTATTGGCCCAGGTCTTTTCCGTTTTGGAATAATCGTACATACAGACTGGCAGACATAAGCCCAAATCTGTTTCTTTTTGTAGGACAGGATACGCGAGGCCAAAAACGTGGAGATTCATCGAAAAATCCAAATAGAAATTTTTGACAATTACAATAATTTCTCCTTGAATAATTCGTGAACGAGACAGAAAAAAGGTAGAAAAACGGAAAGAAAATCCCCTCAAAACAAAGAATCAGTCAAACTGACTTGATTGTTAAACGAAAATTATCTTCACACAGTATAGAGTGCTGAAATCTTTCTCATCCGATGTTTGAAATAAAAATTTCAAAGCTGCTGTTCAGCAACGGATTCCGAGACTAGCACTTTTGGACGATTTTACACCGGAAAGGGGTGACAGGCAATGAGTCATGTGAGCGCATTTCCGGAGTTCTTTGTTAAGTTAGGCTAAGTAAAATGTAAACATCTCCCCCTCCATTCTTCACTTTTCCCTTATTTTGGTGAAAATAACTCCGCCTGGCGCATGCGCAAAAGCACGGAGCGTTTCGAAATCCGTTGCTAAACAATAACACTTAACGAAATCAAATTTCTCGTCGTTTTTCTTTTTCTTTCACAATATTATCCCCCAAAAAAGTTTCTTTCTTTCTTTTTTCTTATTATAATTATCAAAATATTCGTACAGACGAGGCAAAAGTGAACTTACGAACGCTAAAATGACAACTTTCATAGAAAATATGTTCAATTTTTTCTAGAAAACATGTAGAATTTTCACCCGTCAGAAATGCTCAGACGGAGAAGCATAAAAAAACAAAACGCGTCGAGAGCGAGCACCCACGGTCACGCACGTCTCTGAGTCACGTGACCCCGAAACCAGTCCTCGAAATGTACCGGCATGCATTGCGCCGATCTCACGGCGTGCCTGGCTGTTTTCATTCGCCCACAAGTACAGAACAGTCCGAAGTGTGATGACGTCGTGTCCCGAAATCATTTCACTTGCAAACACTTGCTTTGGGGGAAAAAGCACATTGTGAAAAATATCAGACCTATTTAAATTTCAAACAAATAATTTTATTGCGGCGATATCTAAGCTGTTACTGAACAGCTGGTGGTTTGTTTTGTGCATACTGGATATTCTGTTGGCTTGTATCTATTTAAATTGATGCATTATCGATATCTAAATTATTAAGTAGAAACTGTCGACTTTTTGAATGATAACGTGAATAACCCTGCTATTGTTTGGGTGAAAGCGATAACCTCAGCTTTTCGTCGAGCTGATGAAAACATGATAAGTTATGTTTCGGATTTGGAGGTTTTAAATTTGGAAGCAGTCGCTTTGCTGTAAAAGGTGAGTTTTGGAATGTTGTTATTTTGTGTTTCTAAATGTATGTAGTAGGGAATGAATGCTTATTGTATTATATTTCCAATTCTGCATGCATTTGTGATAAATATTGAAAACTTCTTTAGTTTTGAATTTAATTGCAGTGTCTGGAGTATCGCAAAATTTTCGATTTAAAATATTTTTGAAAAGCATTTGATAGTATTAAGACAATTTAAAGTTTCTGCATCTTGATACTATTGACAGTGCTGGTTTTAAACTGCAAATGTATCATCATACCTGCATTTTTCGAAGTAGAATACAGCGAGGTCACAAGCAAGGTATATTAAAATATATAAGTAACATTTGGAGCAAGTAGTTTCTTTCTGTAACAGGAAGTAATTTTTTACACAGCGTCAAATAATTTGACCGAAAATAACCCAAATAACCTATCCAAAAAATAATACAAAGCAAAATTGTGAAGGGTAGCTGGGATATCTCCTAAAATATTCCCGTGTTTTTCGAAAACAACTATATTGCGTAAATTTTAATACAATATTTGATTTACACTTGGATCTGTTTTGAAAAGCATTAGCATTATTTTTTTACTATTTTTCACGAAAAAGGAAATCTGTTTATAATTTTCGTTTCCTTGCTAACTTCTTTATTTGGCTTTTTTTTTTTAAATTAAATATACTCTCCCGGTATAAAAAGATAAGCTGAAATCTGTTTTATACCAAGTTTATTTTATATCTTGCAAACATGTGTGTGGTATCCTTTACAGAATTTTTCTGTCTTGATTGTAATATTTCTCAGATTTCAAAGTTTATTACGCTTTAAAATTTTAAATTAAAACTTACTGATTTATAAAAATATATGAATTTCTCATCATTGATGACAGTCTGATAAATTTATAAATAGCACTGAAAATATAGTTTTTAATTTTATTTATCTTTATTACATAGCTTTATTAGTTTTTAATCAGTTGATCCACCATCTCACTCTTGCCTTTTAGACAATTTTTCTTTTTCTTTCACCTCATGCGCATTGTTGCATTTTTTTCCATGTTTGCTCCTTTCATACTTTATTAGTGCACTCAGTTGGAGTAGAAGCACTGTTTGTGCTGGCACTCAAGTAAACCTGTAATATTTGTTTTAGGTTTATTAGTTGACAATGTGACGGGAACCACAGAGTCCACTGCGGTCAAACTGTAGTGAAGTTGGGGGGGGGGGATAGAATTCTCCCTCCAATTAACTGTGAAAAGCTATTGGCATCATTAAATTGAATTTGCTTATCTAAATATTTGATACGTTACAGCTCCGGATGCTTAACCAAGTCTTTTAATTCAACTGGATAAAGGATTTCTACTATTTTTACGTTATTATAACACGCAGCCCGCGAATTTATATCGATTAATGCGCGACTTGTTTTAAGTTGTATTCGAAATTAATTTTTTTTGTTTAAAATCATTTTATCTACATGTGACAAGGTATTTCTAAATGCAGATAAAATATCACCTGTTGTGAAAATCTGGAACGTTCTCCCGAGAAGAAGCGTGATGTTAGTTGAGTGATAAGTAAAAAAATTCATCGTGATTTGATGTGTAAACGATCGTTTTAAATAATAGTGGATGATTTCAATAAAATAATGTCCGATTGTGCGCGGGAAGCCTATTGATTTAAAGAATTTCGTACCAAAAGTTTTGTTGATAATAAAAGCATAAAGATGCAGTTGAGTAACCACCGACAGCACATAAAATAAAAATATATCAGATTCCGATTTTGAAAAAAATATCAAATATCTTGCTAATTAGTTGACCGCAGCTTATTTTTTCAAGTGCAAAGGATTAAACAATGTTCTTGCTCGCAAGCCTACGACTACTAAAGAATTTTTACCGAATTAACTTACCAGCTACTTTTCATTTTATTTTGGCATCATTAGATAAATTTTAATGCAGAATAACGCCAGGAAAATAAACTTTTTTAATTAAATAAATTAAGTAATTTGATTAATAATTTTAAAAAATTAACTTTTGTCTTCATCTGCCATCTGCTGCTAGCTGTCTTAACTACATTCCTCGTGTTCGTGCGAATACCGTCAGGAAAAACTGTCAAATTACGAAGATATAAGAGTGATTAGTATTTTTAATCGCCGTCGGAGAAATAAAGGATTAAAAAGAATTAAATGCTCGTCTCGAGGATAGTGGATGTATTATTTCATCTGTTGTGTGTTATTATTTCAAAGGAATTTTTTCTTAACCGTTGTACCAGTGCATCGAGTTATCGTATTTTTAAACTTATAAACTAAAATCAAGACGTTAAAATATCTGGACGTTATAATTTCATACAAAAATTGCGTAGAATCCTTAAATACCTCAACTCTTACAAATAAATTTCGAACCATACCGAACCAAAATATTTTCAGTTTGTGTTAATCCCAATGTAGTCCGCTTCTACTTTCTGTTAGATCTCTTATGAAAATATTCAAAAATTATGGTTTATATAACAAGCAACTCGAGTGTGAAAACTGTTATAATTCAGCAATAACATCTTCAGCATCGAAATCTTTTGAAAAGTACGATCGATCACAACTAATCGCAGGTATCTTTAAGAGAAATTTTCCTTATGCAAATTTTACAACTTATTAAAAGTTGTCAGCTCTTTCCTGGCATGGTATTGTCTGGGTCTTTTATATGGTTGGTGCACTGGCCGATGGTTGGTCTTCACCCGCGCATCGAATCATCGTGTTTCTAAGTTTGTAACTAAAATTAAGTCATCCATAGACAAGACATGGATAGTCATTTGGTATAAATATTATGCGGAACCCATTAATATCTCCAATGTTTTGTGAGTTCTTAGCTGAATTGGGATGTTACCACATTCCAAAAATAGAATGTGTCATCTGATTATATCTAAACTTATAAAAGGCAATGGTTTGCGTTCGTGTGTGCGATGTCCAGACGAATCTATCGCACTTACAGCCATGAAATTAGGCATACAGGTATTCGTAATGGTGACTCAATGCACCTCGAAGCTCGAATTTTAAAATTTATTCTAGAAAATTTATTTTGTGTTATGGGCGATTTTTCGTACTAATTTCTCAATAGCATGGTTTCGGAGAAATGTACGAAAAAAATAGATACGCCGTCGGAAAGAGCAAACGATTTCCGTTCTAATGAAGTTTGTTTCGAATGTCTAAAGTAATTTACTGAATTTTGAGAAATTTTTGAAAAATAGTCACTCTTATGTTAATTTTTGATTAGGATTTCTGAAAATTCTTGTATCTGAAGTTCTTATAACTCTCATTTTCATTTTTCAGCTCATAACTGAAACGTTTATGTCAGATTTAAAACAATGGTTAAAATATCTCTTCCGGTTTTTTTAAAATTATTTTTCCCTGATCAGTTCAAACTGTTTTTTTGCTAGCGAGATTTCTCAGCGAAGCATTCTCCGACGATTCCCAGAATGCATTGTTGCAATTTCATTGGCTGGTGCATGACCTTCTTCGCGACAGGTGACATCATATATTATCGCGTTCTTCCACAACCAACGGATTCCGTTGGTTGTGGTTCTTCTCGGAGATGATATATTAAATAAATGACGTCGATAATTATTTTCGGCAGTGCCTTATCGTGTTTCTTCACCTCGAATACTTCTTTTGCTGTCTAATGATTTTCACGTTTCGCTTGCTGTCTAATAATGATTTTCACATTGCAGTTTTTTAAATATAGTTTTGAATTAACGTACTCGGTACTGTTTTCCTAAAAATCAATAATTTTTGTCTTTTGTTTTCAAAACTTTTTCATTTTTCATTTGTGGGCGAATTTTTTTTTTTTTTTCATCTTGTTGAAGTCTTGATTCTACGGGCAACGCCGTGCGCGTACTGCTAGTAGTAGATAAATCTGAACTGTCAAGGAAGAGTTTAAACTGGTTCGCGCCCCAACCTGAGTAATGCAGAACATTGGGTCCATGGAAAATTTCGCTGCACTTTCTTTCAAATTCACAAAGTAAAACACGCTGAAAAGATCACCTTAGCTTTAAAATATTTAAATGAAATTCGCCAAAACACACTATATTAAATTTAATTTCTTTTTATTTATGACTAATTGGAGTTTGATTTTCGTATTTATTTCCCAATTTAGGAGTCGCAACAATTTCTATAACAAAAATGGGATCGAAAAATTCCTTTAAAACAATTCTGAAGTGGATAAAGCCCCTACTTGTAGAACTGAATAATTACCTATAAATAATTACATAGTTTAAGAGTTACTTAACAAGTTCCATGACAAGCTGTTTTTCATGGACTCTTCTTTTCAGTCCATTTGATATTTTGACTAATTAGATGATAGATTTTTGAAGATTGATGTATTATCACACTATCTCTATATATCAACCCATAAGTAATTAGCTTGTTTAACGTAGTTATCACATAGTGTGCCATTCATGGCATACGTGGCGCTGCGATCAGTTTAACTTTTCGATTAGTGTGTGCCATCGATGGTACACATGGCCTGAATGGAAAGTTTAGCATATACCATCCATGGTACTGTTCAGCAACAGATTCAGAGACTACCACTTTTGGACGATTTTACACCGGAAAGGGGTTTCAGGCAATGAGTCATATGAGCGCATTTCCGGAGTTCTTAGCTAGATCTCGCTCAGTAAAATGTAAAGATCACCCTTCCATTCTTCACTTTCCCCCTATTTTGATGATCCACAAAAGCGCGGAGGGATTCCGAATCCGTTGCTATACAATACACGCGAAACGGAACGTGCTAGATAAGCACATTCCAAATAGTTACTCTTATTTAAAATCGCATTTTATAAATTCGTATCAGTTATTTGATTTTATTGCCACTGTGTACCATTGAAACGTTATGCAGTAAAAACTTCTCAGTGCGTCTTTCAAGCTTGATCTTGCTTTAAAATACTATAATAAAATGTTTTATCCGCCCGTGTTTGTAACGGGATGTTTAATTTTTAATATAAGTTTACACAATCATTTTAGCATATTATTATGCTTCAGCTTTCACACATTAATAATTTTAAAATATTTTTAAATTTAAAATCTTCTAACTTTACCATTAAGTGTTGTTAAATTACTTTAATTATAGCATTTTTTATTAAAATAACCCTTTTCAAGTAACCATATACACACTTCTCCTTTCTTGAATTTTTACCACAGAATTTATAACAAAAAATGTAATTCTTTTTATAGCATAAATTGTAATAATTATCACGAAATCTATACATTTCATACCATGTCCTCCCCCATCCCAGTTGTTAAGTGCTCTATACAAAACCGGGGATACCTCGAGTCTCCTCTTATCAGAACTTGCCATCTGGCTAGCTTTATTGTAAAAATAAAGAATACAATCGTTTTTATTTCAGATTAGAAAGATCGATGATGAAAAGTTGATCGATGTGTTATAAGTTTTGAAAATCGACACTTAATCGAATATATGCGACGTTATAATTTTTTTAAACCCTTTTAGTACCGACCGAAAATATCGTACCTATGCGAAGAATGCCGGACGAATTTGCTAAAGTTGGGAAAAAAGCTTATTAAAAACAAAATAAGAATGATGTTTACAAAATTCCAAAGGGAGCATATTACGAAATAAAGGGAGAATAAATTAATGCCAATTGTATTTCAATATTTGTTGAAAATCATACGAATAACATAAATATAAAACATTATGAAAAGCAGAAAAATCGAATATGAACTAATAATATTAATCGAATATTATTAATACATATTAATTGAATATTATTAATACATATTAATTGAATATTATTAATACATAATATTAATCGAATATCTATTCTTATCTATTAATCTATACTTATAAAGGCAATGTTTGTGTGTGTGTGTGTGCGCGCGTGTGCGATGTCCAGACGAATCTATCGCACTTACAGCCATGAAATTTGGCACAGAGGTAGACGTAATGGTGACTCGATGCACCTCGAAGCCAGAATTTTAAAATTTAATATAGAATTTTTTTTATTTAATCTTTTGTGTTGTTTTGGATCATTTTTAGTACGTTTACGGCTGTAGTATCTTTTCTAATGATCGTTGAAAAACAATCAATGCACCGTCGGATAGAACAAACAATTTCGTTCTAATGAAGTTTGTTTTGAATTTCCAACATAATTTAATGAATTTTGAGAAATTTTTAAATAATAGTAAGTTTTATGGTAATTTTTGATAAGGATTTCTTCAAATTCTCGCATCTGACGTTCTAACATCTCTATAATTTTCATTTTTTTTCAGCTTATAACTGGAACGTTTCAGTCAGATTTAAAACAAGAACGGTTAAAATATCTTATTCCGTTTTTTAAAATTATTTTTTCCCTGATCAGTTCAAACAGTTTTTTTGCTAGCGAGATTTGACAGCGAGACAGTTTCTCCGGACGATCCCAGAATGCATTGTTGCTTCCTTGCAGAAGGCGACGTAATATGCTTTCATTCCCAGCCTGCTTTTCTACAATCCGATTCCTTCCGGTAACGTCATTACATTTGTGTCATTGCCGAGAGGAAAACTAGCGAAAAAAATCAATGTGTATCTTTTGTTTTGATTTTGTTTTCAAAACTTTTTCGTGTCATTGTGGGCATTTTTTCCCCATTTTGTCGAAGTCCTGATTCCACGGGCAACGCCGGGCGCGTAGTGCTAGTTATTAACAAATCGAATATATTAACAAAACCATTTATAACGTTTTATAAATTTATTTTGGGAGAGTTCTCTCGCGATACGAATAGTAAGGCGCCCTCGCATACGTAACGATATATCGTCGTTGGCACTTTTCGCAAGTGTTGCGAACGACGATATATCGTCGTTCGGCACTAAAACGGTTGAAAGATTGTGATGAATCTGGTCCAAGACGAAACAGCGTACCAAGAAAACGACTTACTAAAGAGATTTAACTGCATTAATTCCCAGACGCAGGAAAACCGTTACCTAGAATAATCCAGAATGTTTCTCATTGCAGAGCAAGAGCGAAATGAAAACAGGCTTTTTTGTTTTGTTATGAAACACCCTCCAGTCTCAGGTGTTCACTGTAACAGCGTGTGAAACCCAGTAACCTGATTCTGATTCTTTCGTCCAATAATATGCAACATCGTTACCAACGCAACTTTAATCAGCTCAACTTTAAGAACTCGCTGATAAACTGAGCCATAATATCAGGGCGTTGTCCTCGGTTGCAGAAAAAAAGTCCACCCTTGAAGATTGATAATGATACTTAAGATTGTCAGACTATTTTTCTTAAAATCGATCACAGCCTGGATGGGGGCAATATGGATCTATCCACCTAACCATGTTGATAGCTTAGGGTATTATTGATTATGCTATCTTCATTCTTTAATTCTTTCGTTGTTGAAGAAATGGTATTTCATAAGGTTCATTTAGACAATGCGAGGAAGGCTTTTGGAAAAGATAAGAGAAATTCTGGGAATGGCAAACGCGAGGAAAATGACCCAAAAATGAAAAAGACGATTTTTCCTTTTTGGGGTGATCGACTGGACTGGTATGCATTTTTGCCGGAATTTTACGGCATGGCAGCATTGAAGTTCGTAATGTTAGAAAATTTTCGCTTTCAAAATGGGATGTCATTTCGAGTACTTTCCGAAACGTTCGCATCTCTCTGTGACCATGTTAAAAAAAGTTTCAAAACTTGTGTGTGAAAAATGAATTGAAAGATTTGTCTTCTTTCTCTTGTGCTGAATATCGATTTTTCGACAAGTTCTCGAAATGTTCATTGATAAAAGAGAATAAATCCACAGAAAACGATAAAAAGCTTCTTCTGTAAAAGTTTTCTGATAAAAAGTGTCATCTGTTTCCTATCGGAGGCTTTGCTATTAAAAAAACTTTTGTATGAAATGGTTTACTGATCTTCACAAACTTTTTGAGAACTCCTGCAGTTTTTATTATTGCCATAATACGTGCGTTTTCTTCGTGGTTATCTTTCTATTGGGGATGTAACGAATAGTAATTTAGCCGAATATCAACTTTTTGGAAACATTGCACTTTTGATTCTAAATAAAATATTTCTCATATTTTAAATGAAAAAAATTAAAGATTAATAAAATTAAAAAAATATTGACACCTTGATGTGTTTTTGCGCCATTTTAAATACCTAAATTCCAGTAGGAATGAGAAATTTGGGATTGTTTTAGAGGAACGAAAGAGTCATTATTATAGAACAGAACATGACAATAACACAGAAGAAAATTCAGTAGATAAATTAAAATTATTAGAATTAAATTAATATTTTGATAAACTTCTAATATCTTGGATGAAGTGTCTACCCTAACACCTTAAGTGGTTTGTTTTCTCAACTATCTAATTAGATGGCACCTTTTATTTTGGAAATGCGGCGTCATTTTAATTCATTTGAGAACCTAAAGGACAGTTTAGATGTTTATGTATTCAAAGTAATTTTTGCATCGAATTATGTCTGTGAATGTTTCATTTTTAAATATAAAATTGTGGTAATTCGATGCCCGGCAAATTTCCTTGCAAGCTACTTAAGGGGGTAATTGGTGGTGGTGGGGAAATGAAAAATTTCAAAGACTTGCAAATTTAGCAAGTAAATATCTTTCAGCTCCTGGAAGCATTATATAATGAGGGTTTATTTTCTGAAACTATTGATATATTGTATGAAACCAAATCTAACAGACTACTTCCTGGAAATGCTGTAAAATTATTGTTTTTGCATCTTAATTCCAGGTTTTGCAATGATAATTGATATGTAACATTATTAAATACACTTATCCAACTACTATGCAACTAAAAATTAAGTAACTATTAGATTTTTTTTAATAATAAATGTAATTCTGCATTATTCTTTGTTAAATATACTTAAAAACACATTAAAAAATTATTATCCGGAAATTATTCAGCCGAATAATCTGTCAAGTATTCAGGCAGGCCGAATATTCGGCGAAAGGGCCGAATACCGAACACTTGCCGAATATTCGTTACATCCCTACTTTTTAATAAAACTTTAAAGTACGGGCGTATCTCGGGTGTGTAGCGGTGCCGGAAAGCATCAGAACGGCGTTCCGGCACTGCTTTTTTTTCAAAAGAAATAAATAAGAAAAAATTGTAAAAACGTCTTTAAAACAGCGCGATTTTTGTCGTCCAGGTTAGAGCGTTCCGGAACTGCTTGCTTTGCGACTTACACCACTGGCCTATCCATGCCTTATACTCCTTTTGCCTAAAATCTGGGTAATTGAATTGAATTTCATGCCTCATCTTGATATCCTTATCTTTTTATCTGTTTTTTTTTCTTTTCATGGAAATATGGATTGAATGATCGGCTAATTTTAATTCTCATAAAAAGAAACCAGGGACGAGTTCTCCCGTCATCTTTCCCGATATTTGCACAATATGACTAATTTTGTATTTAGCTTCGTAATATAGTGTAGAGAATCGAGTATGCATTTTAAATCTCTTTACGTTAACCAGATGGTCCAAAATTTGATACCAATCTACAAATTTGGTGTCACGACTACACACGAAGTTTCATTTATCTAGATAATTTCGTTTTTAAGTAATCACATTCACACACACATGGATTGACGGACGGACAGACAGTCAACTCCGAAATTAATACTTTCACGGATTTCGTCCAGAACTTGCTACATATATACGACTTCGGTGTTATGTTCTCAAACCAAATTTTATTCGTTTAGCTCGTTGAGTTTTTGAGTTACCGTGTTTACAGACAGACACCACAGTATACCCCCCCCCCCCCCCCGAACTCTGAGCCTTGATGGTCATAGACAGACAGACAGACATAATTTTAAAAATGATTTATTCTGACTCCATGAAGTCTAAAATGTTTTTATAAAATAGTTTATACAATGCACAGATACTGTTAAAAGTGCCCTGCAGTAATTTATCCAGATAACGGACCCAGCATCACACAAAAGGCTTTATTTGGACATCAACACAAACACACGCACACAGGACGAATCACAGGAACAACAGGTACACAGAAAAGAAACAAGTACGTCAGGCCTCTTCGGCCCCGAGGTTATATCTGCCAGAGAAGGGAAAAAGATCCCCCTTTACAATTTCCGGTAGGGATTAAATCTCTAACAGATACCTCAAGTTATTTACAAAATATTTTTTGTATGGTGTCGATCAATAAACTTTTTTTCTTTGCTATTTTAATTTTGGAAATTAAAACGGCCCGCCATGTATTATTGCGTGTTTGTGCTATAACAATCAAATAAGAAACAGTAGAGTGGCGAGGGTAACTCGATACCGGAGCACAATATTTTTTTCACCCTTCGCAATTATTTGCTGAATTAAACGCCAAATATTTTATCTTCTCGGCGCCTCTGAAGATTGGTGTCCAAGATGTTAATACTACCCCTCCCCACTATCCTTTCTCTACGCCACTTGTGAGGAATATTTCCTGTTCGGTTGGACCGTAACAAAGAATGACTTTTCTGCTCCGTCGAGCAAACCTTCAAGAATCTGGCTCGTGTAATTCTCCACCACTGCGTGAGACTGTCATGTCGATCGCTTCCTTTAGTGCTGCCTCTGTAGACACTTATTTTTTCTTTCAAGCTCATATGTGAGGGAACTTTTATTATGGGATTTGTCTTTTCTACGACTCCACATCTGGGACTATCTATCGTATTGCGAATATATCGCATTGTGCCCTTTTCTGTATGTTATGATACTTTGGCACCATCTGAAATTTAGGAAAGTTACATAATGATTTAAACATGCTTCTTAGTGAAGTTACAAAGCGGCTTCCAAAATATTCATCTGTTGGTATAAGCATTCTGTAAAGCCGCGTTCCGACGGCCTGTCTTTCGTCGAATTTGGTCCGCGTTTCGCTTTATAACCCATCGTGGGAACGGAAAGAATTTTTGTTTCTCGGGGGATTGTGGGGTTGCCCGTAATTTCCCGTTGGTAGTCGGTAAATGTTCGGACATCAAAGGCTTGTGAAATCGGTGGATGACAAACCTCAGTACGGCTGCCGAGAGATTTTCCAAGCCACGCGCCGTGGGAACGGCGCAACTGGTCGGAATTCCACCGACCACAGTCCACAAGTACGAACGACGATCGACTCGAGGTTTCCCAAGCCACACGCCGTGGGAACAAGGCTTAATATTCTTTCAAAGCAGCTTAACAATACAGATGATTCTATATGGCAGTACTGACGTGTATTTGGTGGCGTTCTATTGCATATTTGATGGATTATGTATCGCAATATAGGACATTGCATTTTTGAAATATTTTTTCAGGATGATACCCACAAATTCAAATTATCGAATGTGAAAAATTACGTTTTTCAATTCCGCTCTCTAGGAGTTTCTTCCGAAATGATGTACATAACTGCAATGTATTGATTCTGAAACCTAAACACTAAAGAAACAGCAATTGCAATGTATCTAAAAATGTATAGTTTATCTTTTTTATATTGACAGAATAATTTCCATTCATTCGATAGTTTGTATGTGTATCGACGATATCATTTTGATGAACTATAATGTGTCGGATGTGGCAAGACAAAATCCCACAAAATTAATCAAGACAGGTCTGGAAACGATACTTATCATGCGCTTCAACTAGGGTTACCATACGTCCGGATTTCAAGTTCACGTTCGATCTAGTGTCCGGAACTGCAAAATGCCCGGATTTATGCCCGTGAATGAGGCGAGAGAGAAATCTGTTTGTAATTGAGAAAATCCGACTTATTCGAAAAAGCTGACTCATTCCGCCAATGAAAGAAAATTCTTTCGTTCTGTTTACATCCATTGTTGATGAGAAAGTGGACGAGCTTCCTTACCCCAGGATCCAGTTCAAACTGGAAATTAAAAGTATGGACAGTTTTGTTTTTAATTCTGTTTTTCATTAACATAATTTTGAATTACCAAACATTTGTATTTTGACGTCTTAAATGCTTTTTTTCACTTCCTCAAACGCTGTGCTAGTGTTACGAAAAAAGTCATTGCGAGGCAGCTTTTAGAATGCACTACTCCCTTCTCTAAGACACTTCCCCCCCCCCCCCCCCGGCGTGCGCGAATTTCAACCAAAAAATTATTTTTTAAAACGCTCCATACCCTATGAGTAAGTGTGTCGGCGTGGGTAATAAACTAAAAAAATACGGTAGATCTACACTGTAAAAAATATCCGTTTTTTCCCGGACTTTTTCCGTATATTTGACGGTTTAAAGCTGTTTTGTTGACAAAACGGTTTTTCACCGTTTTCTGCTCCAGCCATAAACGGTTTAAAACCGTCAGTTCAAATTCTACTTTTCGTCATACGGTTTTGCTTTCCGTACGATAACTTTCCCTTTTCTTAAATGTAATTTTATTGCATTCATTTCATGTTTTTATTAATGTCCCGTCTCCTCTATAGTGGAATAAGTGAATGTATTGACTTTAATTATGCATGAACAAAAAAAAAAAAAGAAATAATTTAGGAAGAAAAAATATATCGCCACTAATACTTTCTCTAATTTTCAAAATAAGCTTAGAAGTTTGAAGAATAATGTAGCTTTTAACATTTTGCGAAAAAAACTTAATTTCATTCGATTCAGAATCAACCATTTTTCATATGAAACACGTATCGTTTAGCAGGAAAACTGACACATTAAAAAACCTTTTTATTTAAAACAAAGAAATAAATGAAATATCATATTAAACAGCGCATCATCTAACTGTTTATACATGTAGAAGTAACCTGTTGTCACTCATAAAAGTTAACCTTAAAACACGTGTTCTGGCAATATTTGATTTTTACACCACTAGGTGGCGCCACTAGAGCTATAGTGACTTTAAAGCTCGAATAGATTATTTTTACCATATTGTATGAAGTCCCAGTTGGTCTAGTGGTTAGAGCGACTGCCTGCTATCTCTATGAACGCCGTTTCGATCCCCGCCTCGGAGGAGTTTGAAGTTTTTTCACCATCTTGCATCGAAATCGTCCAAGTAAGTTCTATTAAAAATTAGATTAATTAAATTAGTTTAATTAAAATTAATAATTAAGTCTTGATTAATTAACATTCCTAATTGGTAATAGACATCAGCACGTTTCAACTCAACTCGAACAGAAGGAAAAAAACAACTCAACTCAGTCGATGACGTCACTTACTTCGATGACTTAATTTTTACAGAGAAAACTTAATCTCATATGGTAAAAAACCGTTGTGACTAAGGATTTACTTCGTAACTTTTACGCGAAAAACTTGTTCCTGTATGGTAAAAAACCGTTTTGCCTACGGATTTACTTCGTAACTTTTACGGTTTTGCTCAACCAACCCAGCTGCCAGTTTAAAACCGTAAATTTTACGGGATTTTTTTTACGGTGTAGCTTGAACCGCTTCACTGTTGTATTCATGCAACTCGTATGTGTACTGAAGTATCTTATTTTGTAACTTATAAGCTAAAAGGTATTCATAAACTTTGATTCCTTGAAATCTAAAAGTCTGTAGTGATGTATGGATTTCAACATTTCAGTACATTAGTACATTCCAAAAACAAAAGGTTTCGTGTAAACAGACAATAGAGGGGGCACAGTAATTATGAGATTAAAAAATGATTGGTATGGACTTTTTTGCATTATTTTAACTTTTATTCTTGCATCGAAAAAATAAAATGATAATAAAGTTAGAGGGAATCTGAATTCTTGGTTTAACTTTTTATCTTACGAGAGACTGCGTAGTTCTAGCAGTAAATCAAGTTTCAATTTAGCTATGAAACAAAAATATTCACGTATGAACTGTCTAGTTACTTTCTTTATTATGAAATATACAGGGAGAAGGTATTATAATTTTCAAATAAATAAATAAAAGGGAAAAAATCCGCCTCTAGATTGTGATGAATTTTCACTTTACTTAACCACTTTGAGTCTGGGAAAACCTTTTTGGAATTGTATCTATCTGCCCATCGTTCTGTCTATGAACACGGTTCGAGCTAGAGGAATGAAATTTTGTATGTTATCTTGACACCAATTGTTTAGATACGTATTAATTTTTTGACGAAATCCGTCAGAAGGAAGTCCGTCAAGTGCATATGATCGCCTCATGCAAAAACGCAAAGAGCTAGATGAATTTGGCATATGGTTTTATCACTAGAACTCTGGATCTTATCAGATTCTGAACCAAATCTATTTTATTGTTGTCTCTCTAATCCATACGCAAATGAGCATGATAAATATGAAAGTTGCAACATCAAAGCTGTTGATCTGTACCAAATTTTAGACCTAAGCAATCAATGGATGAGGTTCAGAAGCTTATGCGATTTTCAGTGTGCTACGAAACTAAATACAAAACGTGCCATTATTATGTAAGTACGCGAGAAAATAGAAGGAAGAACATGCCAGCTGGATTTTCAATTATTTCCCCAATAACTTTTGTTTTTATCACTAATTAATTTCGCGTAATAAAGTGTATCCAATTTTAAATCGAAATTATTCTCTTACTTCCTTATACGGAAGAACAAGGAACACTTTTATCAGATATTCTTTCCCATCTTGCCTGACCCGTGCTATCAGTTTCTCCTTCGTAAAAAAGAAACATAGTGCTCTTAATTAGAGCTTTATTTTTAATGATCTGTTTTTCTTACTGTAAATTCAGATTTCCTCTGTTGTGTTCCTGTATGTGACATGAATTAATCATTTCTACATGACATTGGAAATCTCGTGCTTGATCTATTAGTTACTAAAATGATATCGCTCAGTTGTTTAATATTTCAAATATTTCGGATCGGCTTATGTTTCCAGCTACTGCCAAGTGTCAATAATTCGTGTATCATTAGGTTCTTGAGTTCTGAATACAGCTTTAATGATTTTGTAACTAAATTCAGGAATATTCGTCTGTCAGTAACGTCGTGAAGTCAGTCTTTCAGGGTTGAATTCATAGTAATGAACCTTTCAGTATCTTGGAAGGGTGGAGTATTCAATGTAGATTATGCGAGTTTAATTATGGACCAAACACTGCATTGCATGTTTTCTGATTCGAAATGGATGAATTCGAGTAGAACGATTCTATTGCTTAGCCGTCCGTTTTATTGTGAGAGTCAAATAGAGTAAGGTGCTTAATAGTTTCTGCTTTCGTATGTGAAGTATTCAGAGATAATATATTGCAATCATCAAAAATTGGATGATTCTCCTCGAGATTTTGATGACTCTCCACTTTTTATACAGTTTTGGATCAAATCCGTCAAAGGGAAGACTGTTTATTTATACATGGGTATTTGAATACCGTAAAAAAGAATATACCCGCCCTTCTAGGAGGACGCCATTTTTTTTTTTTTTTGTCTTGACTGAATTGGGTCAGCAATTTTTTTAGTCCATCTACTGATGGCAATTTTACTTAATTTTTAAGCAGATTTGAAACGAATTTTGGAATAAATATCTTTTTTGAATTAGGGGATAACAGTCTTTGTTGCTAAAAATCCCTAAACCTCGTATCTCTCGGAGATACAATTCAAGACTCAAGACCGTAGCTAAAAAAAAAATGAGCTAGATAAACTTTGACGTGCGGTTTTATTACTGGAATTGTAGATTATCAGATTTTGAACCAGCTCCGTCTAACGGTTGACTGTTTGTCGGTCTGTCTATCCGTGCGTATGTGAACGATAGCTCAAAAATGCTACATGCTAGACAAATGAAATCTGGGTATGCCGTCTGGACACCAAAGTCGTAGATCTGGACCAAATTTTTAAGAGATGGGAGAAAATTCCTCATGATAGAAGAGAAAAAAAATTTCCCAGATAGAAAATTCGTCCATGAATGTGAAAATGAATTCAATTTTGAAGATTAGGATACGTCATTCAGGTCAGATATATACTCTTAAAACTGCAAAGCTCGTGCAGACGCGTTTGTTTGAAATCATAAAAATTAAGTTAGTGAAAATTATGATTTAAATTTTTTCACATCAAAATGTTATTTGTAAAAAGTAATAAGTAAATCTGAAGGACTGAACAACTGGAAAATTGTTGGAACAGAACACTAAAAAAATTATGTGTAATAGTTATAAAAGAAATTCTCATGTTATTACTGGATTTATTTTCTTAAGTCTGATTAACTTTTTAGCTTGTTAAATATTAATTTTTTATTTTACTAAAGTTTATTAGATATTTAATTTTTCGAAATTTAAATCGGGCGAATAATTTTATTTCCTTAAAATACAAATTTTAAGTCTTGTTTCTAGAATTTACCAAGAGAATTTGAGGGTAATGATATAGCTTGTGGAACAAATTAATGCTCCTTTACAAAAGGCTTACATACCTTAAATCATAAAATGAGATTTACGAAAACTTAAATCTGGAAGCGAGGATAATGTTTGCTCTGAATAAACATTCGAAGGCGCATACATTAAAACATGTACTTAACGCTTTTTATCATTTAAATTCAGCTAACATTATATCTAGGTGAACATCTAGATTCCAAGATCCTTCATTTCATAGAATTTTAAATTTAACTGTTACATGTGTAATGAAAATAGAAAATCTTGTTGCCATTACCTTCTGATTAAAATTTTTAATTATTATATTTCTTTAAAAATATTCAGTCGCTCGCGTGGTATGATTTTAAGTATTTTTTCTTAGCATTATTTTATGTTTAAAATAATGCTAAATGCTTATAGTTTTAGTTTAAAAGAATCTACGGATAGGAGCTTAGTTAAACAAAGGAATTTAAAATATAGGTAGATGAGCGAATTTTAATATTTATTTGCATTATTCTTCATCCCTTTAATTGTTTGGAGTTAAGGTACAAATATTTGCTTCCAGAGCTCTTCGTATGGAAATAATATTCTTTTTTTCATTGTCGGGTTAAAATACACTAATTTTCTAACCAACAATAATAAAAATTTAATAGTATGCATCATATATTGACAAAATTCTGCATAAAACAAGTTTTATCTATTTATTCTATGGCTTTTGTGGCTTAATTATTCATACTCGTAGAATCGAATCCTTACGGTTGTATGTTTTAACCCCGATTCTTTAGTTTTCATTCATTCTTAAAATAATTATTTTATTATTTAATAGTAATTATAATTTTTAATAATACTTAAACGTGGAAGTAGCTATATAGTTAGAATCTTTTATTGCAGTTTTTCCAATCTAGTAAAAGATTTTTCTATGTGGTAAATTTTTCTTTTGTCTGAAAAACTAATTTCTTATGAAATCTTTTTTGACTCTCATTTGAAGAACATCATTGTCAAAAAAATGGATTATCGTTTGGCTTTTGTAATTTGAAATAAGCGTTTTAATTCCTTTTTTCAAATAAATACTTTTAGAAAAATTTGTATTTCAAATGAAGTTTTCTTGCTTTGTTTATTTTCATTATTTTAATTCTGCGTTGTCAGTCGATCTGCTTCGTTTATTGTTCAATATCTATTTTTCCCCCCTTAATTTACAACTGCATTGCAAGTGCAACAAACTGAATCATCTGACAGAAACATTATAAGCATAATTTTATTTTTCATCTGACTTATAACTATAAATGAAGTCGATTGAAAAAAATAATGAAACATCTGTCAATACTTTTTTTTGCGCTGTTCATTTGACATTTGATTTAAAATCAATTGGACGATGAAAATTTTTTTTGTTGTTGGCATCTCATTAAGAGGGGGGAAAAATTAGCATTGGCTTAGCAGAAAGAAATGCAGAAGTGACGTGTAGATTTATACTTCCGGTAGAAGTACAAAACTGCAACGTAAAATTTATAATTCGAACGTTCTCTCGTATTGTTTCCACAAATACGGTAAACGAATGTGATATGCAAAAGAATTTTACCACATTAAAAATTTCTAAACGTCGATGAAAATAAATACTATTTCTTGATTTCTTTTTTTAAAAAGAGTTTTCGATAGAATGTTACTCCTGAATTTAAAATTGAAAAGTTATATTCTTGTGAACATCCTAAGGTAAGTTCTTCACTTGGATTAATTATTATTAAAAAGGTAAATAAGCATTTAATGAAAATAAAATGCTCTTATTAAATTACAAAATTTTTAAATCGGAGACAATATTATAGTTTGGTATTATGTGAAGAGCATTATTCTTCATCTTTTAATTAAAGGGAAAGAAATGAATTTTTTCAATTTCCAATTTAAAAAATTATTTATTGTTGTTACTTTCCGATTTAATTTCCTGTAAAAATAAGTATTTATTTAATGTTTGAAAGCATGAAATGTAACCAATTTCAGAAAAATACAACATAAGATCTTATTGCTGCACAAAGGATATTGACAAAACTGTGTTACTGAACAGCATAACCAAAGTATTTCCAAATTAACCAGCGGGAGTGGCCTCCCCTAAACTTTCTCGTACACTTTTCAAACATTTGTCATTTCCCTTCCCCCTGCGTTGATAAAAAGTTCGAACCAACTGTAACACAGAATGCAATGACCATCGGAAGTTTTTTCATTGTTGATTATAGTGATAGTAAAATATTGAGGTGAAGAATCATATTCAAAAAGATACGTATGTAATTAAAACTTCGCAATATTTATTTTTTTTATCAAACTCTAGCAATGCAAGTTCCGCGTGCGGAGAAGAAAACAGAATTGCTTGCGCATGCGCAGAGATTGCTTCCAATACGCAAGTAAAACGAGACGCCCTAAATGTTTGCTTTCTTACAAAATCTTGCCGTCAGAATTGGATTTTGGCAAACTGCCAAGTTTTCGGAGTATCCCTTTTTCACAGGCATTTACGCATGCGCATGGAGTTGAACAAGTATGCTATTATACAGACCGACAGACAGTCAACCCTTTCACGGATTTGGTCCAAAATTTTATATGGACCTACATTCATGACGATAAAACTGTGTATAAAATTTTATCCATCTAGCTTTTCAAGTTTTTGAGTTATAGCGTTCACATGACCTCGAACATACAGACAGACTTCCCGTTGACGGATTTTGTCCAAAAGTTGATAGAAACCTACAAATTATGTTTCAAGTGCACATACCAAATTTCATCCCTTTATCTCTAATAGTTTTCGAGTTACCGTGTTCACAGACACACACACAGACATACAGACACACAGACAGACATAATTCCAAAATTGTGTTTTTCGGACTCAGGAAGGTCTAAAACGTGGAGATTCGTCAAAATCTCGAGTTCGAATTTTTTGACGATTACAATACTTTCTCTTTGTATAACTTCGTATACGAGAAAGTAAAAATCGGTCATATCAATCCAAGTTTTAGTCGAAATTCTTTATAGTCCTTTATACTGTAGCAATTATTATATATAAAATCGATAAAAGTACATTTAATGTAGTAACATTTACAAAATCGACTCCAATAAAATATTGTTCCAAAAAATGGTCGAACTTTCTATTATTTAAAAGAATTCAATCGCTTCTGAATTTTTTTTGAGAAATATGTTAAAGAAATGCACATTTCTAATTCAGATTGCGGGTTTTAATATATTTTTCTCCAGAAGAATTTTTTGAGCGACTTACAATCGCATTTTAGTGAATTAATTATGAATCATCTGTAAAGCTCTTGAGGGCTTTCCCATCAATTATGCAAATTTAGATCAATTCGAAGAAGTCGGTCTAATTCAGTTTGACTTAACTAATTCAGATTTACTTTCTTGTTCTTTTGGAGTCTGAATTCGAAATTCGAATTGTGTTCTCTTTGTTTTCCTTTCTATAAAAACCGCCGAATCGCATCGTGGAAAAAATGTTCATGGAACGCCATTTAAAAAATAGCATACATTTTGTGAAACCAAGAGTAAAATCCTCGATACCTTTTTACTTCTGAAGCACTGGCGTTAATGTTAGCAGCGAACCGAAAGAACGGGCGATTTATCATAACTGCACAGCACCTGGACTATAATTTGAAATAAAGTGTATCGTTTCTCAGCCGCCATTTGTCAAATTCTGCGCCAGTTACAAACTTTCAAATGTCAGTGCAGCCCTGTTGATGGAATGGAAAATTCTCTCCTTCAATGATTGGGGATATTTTTATTCGCAAACCTATTTATCATGTCCCATGCGTCTCTTCTTTTCAAGATTCATTCCTATATCTCTGGATTCAAAGGAATTCTAATAAAAAAAAATTTAGAATAAATGAATTTATTTTGTCTGCTAGAAAATATTATGACCTGCCACTCGGCTGTTTGGAAATGTGTTACAAAAATTTAAATATATATCTCTCAAACTTCTGTTTATATATTCTTTGACATATTCTTGAATGGCAGGCCTAAACTAACCTATTTATTTTCGTCGTAATTTCTTAAAAGAAAATATAAATATGACGGTAAAGTTCTTCGTAAAATGTATATTCCCTATAATACGTGTTTAGGCACTGTTATAATGCTTCTACTCTCGCACGCGTTTGTTTTTACTATGTGATTCCATATATCTGGAATTGTGTAAATTTAATAAATTAGAATTTTCCCCATCTTTAAAATAAATCCTTTTTAACGCCACTTAATTTTTAAACGCATTATTTATACTTAAATTCTAAGATAAAAGTACTTCTACTTTAACTGAAAGAGTCACGAGAACCGGGAATTTCCCCTTTTCAACAATATTTAAAGTTCGGATACGTCGCCATCTTTCTTTTTCTGATTGGCTGTTTGCAGGTGGTGGGCGTGCTACGTCTGCTAGCAATTGGTCATAGACTCGAGCCTTTAAAGTCGCATCTAAAATGTTAAAATCCTATCTCTTCAAGTGAAATGTCTAATCCTCAAATAAATCAAGTTTTACTTCAGTTCTACGCTGCTATTCCTTTCCTATGCCTTTACGCGTTTTACGACGCTCTTAACACTATGCTTACAAAAGGCAATGTTTGCGTTTGTGCGTGTGTCCGTGCTATGTCCAGACGAATCTATCGCACTTTCAGCCATGAAATTTGGCACACAGGTAGACGTAATGGTGACTCAATGCACCTCGAAGTCAGAATTTTAAAACTTAATATAGAATATTTTTTATTTAATGTTTTGTGTTTTGGGTCATTTTTGGCACGTTTACGGCTGTAGTATCTTTTCTAATGATCGTTGAAAAACAACCAATGCACCATCGGATAGAACACACAATTTTCGTTCTAATGAAGTTTCAACATAATTTACTGAATTTTGAGAAATTTTTAAATAGTCACTTTTAAGGTAACTTTTGATAAGGCTTTCTTGAATTTCTCGCATCTGACGTTCTAACGACTGTATAATTTTCATTTTTTTTTCAACTTATAACTGGAACGTTTCTGTCGGATTTAAAACAAGAACGGTTAAAATATATTCCGTTTTTTTTTAAATTAATTTTTCCCTTATCAGTTCAAACAGTTTTTTTGCTATCGAGATTTGACAGCGAGAGTTTCTCCGGACGATCTCAGAATGCATTGTTGCTTCCTCGCAGGAGGTAACATAATATGCTTTCATTCCCAGCCTGCATTTCTACAGTCCGATTCCTTCTGGTGACGTCATTAAATCCGCGTCATTGTTGAGAGGAAAAATAAACGGGAAAATCAATGTGTATCTTTTTGTTTTGATTTTGTTTTCAAAACTTTTTCAAGCACTTATTTTCTGTACAGATTCTTGGTTTTCGGCGCAGCTTATCCCATTCGAGGATCTTGTGCCAGGGAAAGTCAAATCAACTTCCAACTTCAAAACTTTTTCGAGTCATTGTTAGCATTTTTTTTCCCACATGTTGTCGAAGTCCTGATTCCATGGGGAACGCCGTGCGCATACTGCTATTATACAAATATATGAAAATTATAGAATAGGTTATATATATGCAGATTGTAGTTTATATATTAAAATTGTTAGAATTAAAATGACGTAAAATCAATAGAGTAAATCTATTAGAATCGTATATAGTTTGTCACTATGGGTTTGTCAAGCATGATATTATATTTGAGGGGGAAATATGTAATGATGAATTTCATCACCAAAGCCTTTATCCTATCTTGACTTACTAGCTAACTTTTCTTGATATTAACTTACTGGCTAATATTCTGGCGTTGCTCGGAATCCAAATATTTTTATGGCTCCCATTCCGTTTCTTTTTCTGCAAATTTTGTAAACTTGTTGGGAAAAGTTGAAACAAGTAATCTCGTAAATCTCCTTTGAACCCTTTCTAGTCGCAGGTATGTAGACAATCGATGAAACAAAAATTCATCTTCAAATAAAACTTTTTATTTCAACCAATTTCCTTTTAATACTTCATGCTATAATTATTTTAACAACTATTTTCACTTTTCTCGTATACGAAGTATACAAAGAGAAAGCATTGTAATCGTCAAAAAATTCGAACTCGAGATTTTGACGAATCTCTACGTTTTAGACCTCCCCGAGTCCGAAAAACACAATTTTGGAATTATGTCTGTCTGTGAACACGATAACTCGAAAACTATTAGAGCTATGGGGATGAAATTTGGTATGTGGTCTTTACACATAATTTGTAGGTTTCTATCAAATTTTGGACAAAATACGTCAACGTGAAGTCTGTCTGTATGTGCGCGGTCATGTGAACACTATAACTCAAAAACTTGAATAGTTAGATGGATAAAATTTGGTAAAAAGTTTATCGTCATGAATGTAGGTCCGTATAAAATTTTAGGCAAAATCCGTCAAAAAGAAGAGTTCAAACTGCATATTCATTTTTTTAAATCCGATTCTCATGCGCATGCGTACTGGTAGCAATCTGTGCACGTGGAAGGATTACGTGGCTTTGTCCTTGAGCCGGTAAGACACACACCAGGGATGATTGGGGTTCGACGGAGCGCGTGGACTCAGGGTCCTTAATCTCCGGGACTGACAGTTGTATACCAGTGGGCCTTGCTGGAAAAAACTAATATAAACATTAATAGAAGGGATTCTGAAAAGGAACTGATGATTAGAGTAACTATGGATAACTCACACATGCGTTCATACAGTCAATCCATTCTCTCATTCTTTCAAACTGCCCTATCATACAATAATGAAAATAATAATAATAATAATAGTAAGAATACAACCTTGGGGAAGAAAAGTTTACCTTATGAATGTCAGCTGGTGTAGGTCTCGCTATGTCTGGCTCGCTGGAGGCTGTCTTGAGTCTACTGGTCTTTGTGACATTTCCAATATAGTCCTAACAAGGACTGGTTATGTCTGGGCAGGTTCTAACTTCAGCCGAGCAAAGTTCTGGGACGTTTTCTCTTCCTTGGCTCTGAGGGATCGTACCTTGAAAGTAAGAGTGGAAATCGGTAATCGGTGCGCATCATCTCTTTGAATTTGATTCTTTACTTAAATATTTTCTGATAGTCATTGGACCCTGGGTTACAGTAGGTTCGAATTTTTTTATCCACGCGGGGGGAGGGGAAACAGCACCTTTTTTGGGAAGTGTACGAGAAAGTTTAGGGAGACCACTCCCGCTGGTTTGTTGATATTTTGGGAAAAATCAATTTAAAATGGACAAAAATAATAATATATAAAGAGACATTTCTACAAAATCGTCTGCAATCGATGCTGAACAGTCGATCAACAAAATAAAAAATATATATTATAAGCAACTTCCTGAAACACACCAAGAACTAATAAATTTAACTTTTCTTCTCGCGCTTATATGAGTAATAATGGAGAAGAAAAGAAATAAGCAAAAAACGCCCAAATTTACCACTTAAAATTTATTAAATAAAAATGAAATTTGAATCCTAAAATTATGCTTACGGCTTTAGCTCCCTCTCGTGCTAATCAGTCACTGTGCCAAATTTGGTCCTCGTAAGTTAAACGGGCTGGGCGTGCATAGAGAAATAAAACCGAACATACATACTAAAAAAAAATGCTCTTTTATATATATGCTAGCAGTATGCGCACGGCGTTGCCCGTGGAATCAGGACTTCAACAAAATGAAAAAAAAAATGAAAGAAACGCCTACAATGACGCCAAAAAGTTTTGAAAACAAAATCAAAACAAAAGATACACATTATTAATTTTTCTTGGCGAAAATGGCATATCATTGTCAGAATTTTACTTTGATATTACTTCGTGTTTTTTTTAACGAAATGAACTTAATTTTTTTAAAAAAAACATACTTTCACATCTTTATTATAATCATGCTTTTGATGTACAATGATTATTTTTAATCAAAAATAAAAAATATATATATCTATAATATTTGGCATTTCATAATTTCACTATTTCAAGTCAGAACGTTCTGGCATTGCTTGCTTTACGACTGCATTCAGCGAAGGAAGAGAATAAATCACGGCTGGTTTTTTTCCCGCCAGATGGCGTAGCCAGGGTGAAACGGCGCGCTTCTTCACTATCGGCATTCGAGAAAAATTCTCTGATCCCATCAAGAAATAAATTAATTTAAAATTGGAGAAATAAAATATTTTAACCGTTCTTGTTTTAAATCAGAGAAAAATAATTGATTTACTACCGAACAAATTTTGAAAATGATATCTTTATTAGAACATCGGATGGAAGAGTTTTAAGAATTCCAGAAAATTTTATTTTTGAAAAGTGAGTATTTTTAATTCCCAAAATTCACTAAATTACGTTTGAAATTCGAAACTAACTGCATTAAAACGGAAATCGTGTGGTCTTTTCGATGGTGTGTCTATTGTTTTCGTACAATTATTCAAAACCATTCTATTTAGAAAATAGTGCGAAAAATCAACCAAAACAACACAAAACATTAAATAAAAAATTTTCTAGATTAAATTTTAGAATTCCGGCTTCGAAATGCATTGAGTCACCATTAAAATATCCGACTGTGTTCGGAGACATTTTTTTGAAAAATAACTTATATATTTATATATTAATGTTATTTTTCAACTGCATATGTTTTAAAACTATGAAAATATTGTAAAATTAGGCTTTCAAAATACTAGTTTTTTTAAAAAATACTGATAAATTTGAAGAAAAATGACTAAAATATTTGCCTTACACTAACAGCCCTAGACAAAATCATATTCTAAATATACATAAATCCTTGTAGGAGTACATTTTTATGACAGTTATCTGTGTTATGCTCTAAAATATTTCTTGTACTTCGAAATAGTTTTGAGATATAGCTGAACATAGTTACTAAACTGGTAATTTTTCATAAAAAAATGCTTTTCGTTTATATTTAAGCACTTAAAAATAGTTCTTGATTTTAAAATTGACCTTAGTTTTTAGAAGAAAACATCAAGCTTATTACAGAAAACAATCTCAGAAAATTTCATATCAATACTTGAATAACTTTTTGAGAAATCATTGTTACAGTCGACAGTTTTCCTCAAAAATATCATTTCTCAGAAAACACATTTTAAGTTTTCATGCAACATAAAATAATGCTTACAGTTTGGTAATAAACCAGCTGTAACTCTATTTGTAATTCACGTAGAGTAAAAAGTGAGAAAGTTTTGGAAAGCTGATTAAACAGGCTACAAAATTAAGTCACAATTTTTTTTTGATAATTTCATCAAAAACGACGATTTTAAACCAGTCGGATACCTTAAGACTACCTGTGTGCCAAATTTCAAGGTTGTAAGTGCGATAGATTCGTCTGGACATCGCACACACAAACATTGCCTTTTATAAGTATAGATAGATTGACCTTGATTGAAAAGGTAATATGGCCTCGACTTGATTCGATTTTTTTCTGTCTTGCAAGGCTGCATTTCTTTGTCTTCTGCGCCTTGCATTTCTGAAAATTAATCGCAAAACAAGCCACGTTTGTCTATGCATCCCGTTTATAAAGTTTGCCCTCAAATCCCAGGCGGTTTCACACTTTGTCCTTTTTGACCTGAGAAGTGCATGGATAAAAACAAAACGATGTATAAACTATTTTGATAAAATGTTTATTTTTCATTTTTCAGAATGATCTTGTAGTTAAATAATGTGTGATCTCGGGTAAAATATAGCATGAGTGAATCCCCACTGAAATGTTTTGAAAAGTGAGAATAGAAATGAGTTGTTAGCTTTTCGAATTAAAACGATTCATTTTTGAACTAAAAACAACAAAATGTTAGTGGAAAACGTTAGTGATAACAATGAATAAGTGTTTTCAGTTCGTAAAAATGATTTTAATTTTGTTTTTATTTGCGTCTTAATTTCCTCTATGCCCTTTGCAATCATTGCAAGTAGGTAAACTTGAAATACTGCTTGGTCATTTCTGCCCACTTTGGAACAAAATAAATATATAAATTCGAATATCTTTAAGATTTAATTTTTATTTTGTATAAAAATAAACGATTTCAAGAACACTTTATAATAAGATGGCTTCATAGATAACATATATTATTTCATTGTTAGAGAACCTAAATTTCAGTAATTTTACATTTTAAAGAGTAATTTTCGTTCTAATTTCAAATTGAATAGCTCTAAAATAGTGACATAAAATTTTCTATCGATTGATATAAAGTTTATCTCGCTATGATCAATAGTTACCGAGAAATTTTAAATTATATTAATCATATATTTGAAATTAATTTCCATTTTTTTTTAATAGAAAGTAGTAAATTACGTCAGTGGTATATCATGCGCGTGATATAGTTTGGACGCCACGATGCATCTCATTATTTATTGCAATCGGGATTATAAAATTTGATTAATATTTTTTGGCAACGTTTGACAAGCAGAGAAGTGCTTTTTGATTAAAATTTCGAAAAAATTTCCTTCCTTCCTTGAAATTTTAACTTTTGACTTGCATTTGACAAGCTGAGAATTTCATGGTTATTGAATTATAATAAAATTGTTAAACAACGAAAAATACTTCACACGGAATGTTGTTTACCAAGAGGTTTTTGAATAAAGAAATATGTACAGAAAAAAATATTTCCTGTCATAAAACATGTTTTATTTGTTTTCAATCAATGTTAATCATTTCTCTCGCATATCTATCTATTTAAACACCTCAAATTTGAGGAGAAATCTCTCGAATGAAGAGGCAATTTGCATCCGACATACCATGACGGGTGATTTTCTAGTTGCATTTATGAGACAGCTTCATAGATAACATATTATGTTGCATTTATAATATGCCAGCTTCATATATAACATTATAGTACATTTATAATGAAGTAGCTTTATTTATACCATATTATAGTGCATTTATGAGATCTTTATATATAACATATTATAGTTCATTTATAATACGTTGGCTTCTTATATAATATTTTAGTGCATTTATAATAAGATAGCTTCATAGATAACATATTATCTTGCATTTATAATAAGATGGTCTCGTAGATAACATTATAGTGGATTTATAAGAAAGATTTATAGATAACATATTAAAGTGGATTTTTTAAATCAAATCATTGCAGTGACTGTTAGTACCATTTTCTAGGGTTAAAGAACTTAGGAGGATGTATAAGCGTGAATTTCTTTTCTTCTGAAAAATTTAAGTGCAAATTATCTTCTTGGACATTGAATATTTTTTACGTTAGTTCAACCAAGCTTGAAGCGCTTCCGCTTCATCGAGCCCTAAACTCGAATGGAATATTCCATGGTCTTTTTATCTTCTGTTTGAACTATTCTTGGAATAATGCCTTCATTGTTCGAACCCACAAGTGCATGCTTTATTTTAAGGGATCTGTGATAAAATATTCGAACATTCAATTGTTCGAAAACGGAAATCGGGGAAGTCGTTGTTCCTTTTTCCTTGTTTACTTTACAAAGAGAAGAATCTCCTTTTCTTTAAAAGTTCGATTTCTTTTTTCATAAGCATATAACACAGGCATTTTATTGTCGTAATTTACGCCTTTTGTATTATTTCCTCAAGCTGAGAAATATTCGAAAATGAAAAATAAAATGGTAGATATGCAAATTCTCATTGAGTGTTTCTTAAAATGTGTGTGTGGACTTTTTCGAATATATTTTTTGAAAACGGCGTTTTAAGTAATTGCATTCTTTTTGTATGATTACCTTAGTGATATATGGAGGAAATTTTCAGATATAGGATTTTGTGAGTAATAATATTCAAAACGGTTCTGTCATTTTTTTCTCTAAAAACAGGTTAAATATTTGAATATGAATATACCATAACTTACGTCTCTTCGACTGATCCTGTTTTTCAATTTTTATAATAGACTGAGAATAGGAAGAGGTTTTTTAACTATAGTGTATAAAACCTTATTATTTTGATAAGTATTTATTTTATTTAGTTACGAAAAAAACTAATTTTGAGTGCAATTGTGAAGAAGGGCCTCAGTATCACAAAGCTATTGTACAATATTGCACGGTATTGAACGATATTTTCAATATTGTACAGTACCGAATATATAATATCAAACAATATTGTATAATATCATGCAACATGTTGTGCTAATTAGGAAATGTTTGAAAATTAAACCTTGATCCATACATAGTTTTTACTAATAGAGTCGTTTAAAAAGACCTGTAACCCGATGTTGAAGCATAAATAGCAGGCCTTCACATATCACTAAAAACAGCTCTATGCGACCCTCAAAATATATTCCATTACCGAAAGCCTAATATAGCTTACTGTCCTTTGGGGAATACGACCTATCGTCGCGGGAAAAATAGTAATAACTATGTCTCTTAGACTGGACATTCACTACCGTTCCACTCCAGAACCCATCGTCAATGTGAAAAATACGCGTGCATTAGAGCGGTGTGGAGCGGAAGACTGGATATCCAACCGCTTCATATGGACTGCCGGGCCATAGATGCTGAAATGCGACCGGTGTAGATATGTGGGAGAAGGGGAGTGAGGCTCTCTCGCTTTAGAGGAAATGGGAGCAGGCGGAGGGGGAGTAGTCGCAATAGGAGATCAGAGTGACCGATAGCGGATGGATTTGCGTTGCACGGAGCGGCCGTGAATGATTTGCCTATATGGGGACCGGGTTTAGTATCCCCCCGCGGAGCTAGGAACTTTGGACTAAGCCGCTTCTCCGACTTATCATCTTTGTACTCGAGGTTGTCTGAGCGTGATTTTTAACTCCTTAAGATACAAAGACGTCTCCGACTCGCGCATCGAATTACAGAATTTTTGTTATTTAAATCCGTATTTAAGTTAATGTAACAATTAGTTTTAAATACAAAATGACCTGGACATGTTAAATGTCTCTCCTATCCTTTAATATCTTAAATAGATTGAAATAATAAAAAAATATCCCAAATGGGTGGTGGCATCTAATTAGGAGGTTAAATAAAATCGAGTGTCAAGGGGTTAAGAGGTATATCGGTTCAACACCTATCCAGACAGTTTTTTTATTGGGGACACGATTTTATTTCGAAAACATGATTAGTGATCTCAAACATTTACATAGAGGTAACTGATAAGCCCGAAAGGATGAGTGGGTTGCTTCATTCGAGATTTTTTTGCTGTAACATCAAAATGATTCTTGCAATCGTGCAATTGAATAACAACAATGGAAGCAATCTAACATGTTGCATTTAAATGTAAGACATGCACGTGTGTGTAACGTAAACTTGCTGAAAACAATCTTACAAGTAAATACTTATTTCAGGTGCACCTTAAAAATATAAATTTGTAAGCTACTTGATGTATTAATAAAATCAACAGAGATTTTTAACAGAAGAAAAACATTTGGACATTGATTGAAAAAGCCTTGTATGGAATATGTCTATTTAGGTAATCGACCTTATCTCAACATGGTTGAAATTATGATGCCCATTCTTTGTAGCTTCAGAACGCACATTGATTGAATAAATCAAATTCATGCTAAAAGTTTCATACGCTTTAGTTTTTCTCGTAATAGAGTATCAAAATATTTTGCGCGATTGTCAACTGCTTGAGAACAATGCTTGTTTGAAATTTTCTATTTTGTTGTATATATCCTTAACCCCTTAAAACTTTTACCCGAGCTCCACTCGTGTATCGAATTATGTCATTTTTAAACTCATAAGCTAAAATTAAGTCATTCATGGACGTTATAACTCATTATTATAATCTATTAGCATCCCAAGTATTCTGTGGACATGAAGGTAAACCAATCGGACAAGCATCACCAAAACAGAGGTGTGTGTGTGTGGGGGGGGGGTCATCTAATTAGATAGCACAAAAATCCTACACTGTTAAGGGGTTAATGATTGTTTGAAAGCATAATTCCTTATGAATCTGAAAATCGTAATTTTTGTGTTGAAGTAAGTTTGTATTCAGTATTTAATTGTTTTTTAATTACATTTAAACAAAATTTGTGACAAATTAAAATTAAAGTTTTTTAGAAACGATTTTAATTTTGTTAATTTTCTCTCCTCTTTCTTCTAGAAATGATTTATATACATTCTTAAAAATACCATTTCTCGTTTCGAGGTTAAGCGGAAATTCCGGTTCATGAAGCTCATTAATTTTATGAAGTAAAATTCTTTCTTCCTTCTTATAATGTGAAAAAAGGCTCTGTACACTTAAAAAATTAAGTGGAACATGGAAGATGTTTAAAAGGAATCTAGTTGTGTTATATATAAGAATAAATAGGGAAAAAAGATGCAAAACTCCTAAAATGAAACATTTTTTTTTATTAGCTGGAGAATGTTATTAAGGACGAGTGAAACTCAAATTTAGAATGTAATTTTAAACACATTTTTACCGCTTTTGTACAGAAAAATTAGCTCTTGCAAAAGCCAACTCTTCAGGCTGTTCTTACATTTGATGAGCAGATAATTACACTTTTTAATTACACAGATTTTAATTACTGCTCTTCGGCACTTTGACTATTAGCATGATGATTTTTATATGGAATAAGATTTGAATTAAATGTAAGGACGCTTTATTCCGTATTTGGCGCGAGAAGTCGTGGTGGCTTGGTGGCCGACTCTCGGTTTCGGGACCGAAAGCAGTGGGTAGACTCGATTCTGCCAAAGATTTCTGCCGTGTGCGCGGGCCTAGTGCGTGGTTGTTGGGTTTAACGTCTTTAGCTTATGTGGAATGGAAGTTTGGAGAGAGGATGCTGTCTTAAGTCTCAATTGACGAGGTCCCTCTCAGTATAGCCGTCGTTAACTTCACCGTTAATCCTTCAACTTCAACTGCAAATATTTTGACGTGAAAACGTCTTTCCGCTCATTACAGTGATAGTCGGTCGAACTTTCTTGACAAAATACCGTCAGATTTGAATCGCTAATAACTACGAGACTAATAATGCGAAAAGAATGGTTGACACCACAACGGATATATCATATCTGTAAGAGTTTGTCGCGTAGTATTTGTTTTGCCTGCGACGTCATCGTACCAGTGTAGGCGCATGCGCGTGACTGTTATGAATTGGCTTTATGTAAAGTTATAAATATGTGTAGTGTGGAAACGCGTTTAGCTAGGAGGTTGATTCTGGTGTTATTTTTAAAGAGCTTGATGAGTATTACTAGAATCCAAAGTAAGACAATAAAAATATTTATCAGAATATAAGTAAAAATCGGTATTAAATTGAAAATTTCAAACTGCATGATTTTTTATTATAACATGCAGAGTTTTCTTTCGAATTGTACGAAAGTTACAGAATACTTGACAATACGTAAAAGAAACATTGTATTAAAATTTGAATTCAAAAATGTGAATATTACGGGAAATATGAGCATTTGTAGTAAAAGTTTTACTGCGCATACGCGAAATGTAGTTCTATATACTGGCAACAGATGGCGCCATCAAAAGCTACTCTAAGTAAAACATAAGAAAGGCGCAGTTCGGGCTCGCGCCTTTATGTTGTCCGCGCCGTAGATTTTTCGTGAAAACGTCGGGATAAAATCATAAAACAAGTGTTTCGTATTAATATGTAATTTAATTATCAATCTCTTTAATACAATACTTACACAATAATGTAAATGGTGTGTAATGGTTACAGAATAGATAAATCACAAGATTATCGCATGTAGCAAGGGTCTGTGGTAGCTTGTGATTTATCTATTCTGTAACCATTATACTACTCTGTGTAAATAGTGCATTAAAGAGATTAATAATTAAATTACATATTAATGCGAAACACTTGTTTTATAATTTTATCCCGACATTTTCACGAAACATTTACTGCGCGGACTTGAACAGAACAGAATGCCGTCTCTTACCCCCGTACCCGTGATAAGACCGGTTAAATCGTTATTTAGATGCAACGTTTGTAAGATCCAAACTGAAATTAAGCGAATTTATATGCTATGCCATAATAGATGGATAAACGCGGAAAGCGGAAAAGATACAGAGTAATTTCTAACTTGCTTTAGCTTCAAAATCTTAAAAATAGCTTATAAAATGAATAATTGGATCTTTATTTCGTTTAATCTAGCCTCTGAACTCTTGAACTATCACGGATAAAATATTCTTAAGAATTTAAACACATAATCATGAATTATCTGCTTTTGAACATAACATGAACGGAAAAATACGGCTCAAACCCTTAAGCCGGTCATTCACTTGAAGTATAGCCATGCCATTTGTCTTAAGCCCGGTTTTTTCTCCCACCCATTTCAATCGAAAAATACAGGCACGCCATTCACTTGTATTTAAAAGGACGTTAACTCTGAACGAAGGTAGGGGGAGAGATCTTCCTTCCCTCTCTACATTTACTTGTTAATCGCCTTTCGATTTTCCCCAGTCAGCAGATTTTAATATATGCTATCCTCGAAGCGAGGCTTCAATGTACTCAAGGCATTGTTCTTTTCGCTAACCTCTTTCAGGGTGCCTCTGATTTTTCGTTCCGATTTCAGTCCAGACGGAATTTCAACCATGGCAAGCCGTTTGGCTCATTTCCATAAATTTTTATCGCTTTTTCCTTCTCGCGTTCAAAAATATACAGTTTGTCTCTGAAGTGAATGACGGGCTTTAGAGGAGGGTTGAATAGCTGAATACGTAGTTGAAGGTTGAATATAACTAAGCTAAACTGCCGAAGACTCATCTTGAAGACTCCTAGCATATAAAAAAATAACTGGAAAAATTATTTTCGTCTATAGTCAAGAAAATTGATCGAAATTTTGTCTTTTCTTATCCGAGCACCTTAAACCATTCACTGGTTCGAAAGATCCTCAAAGAACTGAGTCTTTTAAATCTCAAATAACCTCGCTTCTGGAGATTCATTCTGCACTACTTCCGGATCGTGTGATTGCATAGCGAATTCGGAAATTCGATTTTTTTTTTAGCATAAAATATTCTTTGTGTAAAATTAATCGAATAATTCATTTTTAGTGCCACTTCGATGCATCTGTCCCCATCCTCTTCCCGCCCTTATGTCCAGAGATATTGCATTTTTTAAAAAATAAATCAACAGTTTTTCAAATTGGCCAAAACGACTTTTGTTGAAAATCTTTATGGTTTCTTTTCCATCTTGGTATTCCGTTAGATTTGAGATGATTTGATGTGTTGAAATTGCAATCCATGTTTAAATTTTTACTATTTAGCCCGCGAATTTTTTTGTTTATTTAAGTATGATTTATATTTAGCAATTAATTACGTTTTTGATAGAACTGACATTTTAAAATTATTTATCTAAGAATACAGATTTAGAATCGGTATTTTATTAATTACTATCTTCATTTTGTAGATTTTGTGACACTTTTAAATGAACGCCAGCCAACTTTCACTTCTATCAGAGTACCCGCCGTTGCTTAGTCTTTTTTCTTTTCAAAACTTGATAGCAGAGAGGAAAAGGAGCAATGCTTAAAAAAAAGCATAAAGAGTTTTATTGATATTCGAGCCAATTGTGATACTTTCCGAAATATCATGGAATGTTCGAGATATTTCCAAAACGTCCCAGAAGTTTTTGTGAAGTACGAGAATCTAGAACTAATCTATTCTAAATCTCTAAAATTTTCCTAGACAATCGAGAGGTTTCTAAAACGTTCCAGTAGTTTCTTTGTAGAGAAACCGCTCTAGATTGAAGCATGTCAATTAAATTTCATGTTAGTCTGTCCTTTTGTTACAGGTATTTAAACAACTCTCACCCGTCCTGTCCAGAAGGGTGTGGATTTCGGTACAGTGAGTTACTACAGTTTGGTTGTACTATAGCAGTGGATGTAAATGCCTGGCTCCAATTTGGAAGCCAAAAAAAATAACCCTGGCTTTTATGGAAACATTTAAAATTTATTACAAACACTGAACACAAACATTAACATACAATGGTTACATATTTACATTAATTTCTAACTATTACAATGGGCATTTTTCAGTTGTTTAGTCCGCCAATTCACAGTTCTGAGTCTTCTAGCGTCAGCGCCTTACCATCATAGGCGGCGCTTTTCTTATTGCGCAGGCGCATGTGTAACTGTGCAGTATTATTATTTAGTATATCTACAATATTTTGAATCATCAATAATAGCATCAATCGTATATAGCATCAATATGTGTGCGAAGTCTCGTGAACCAAAATCGTTTCAGTCGCTCAGAAGAGATGCTGGAACAAGCAGACACATACGACTACGACGTCGACTTTCATACATTTAAAGATTTGATATACCTACACATTATGGCGTTTTCATTGCTGTTAAATTTTACCTTATTTTTCCTAATAAGATGTTTTGGCCTATTTATTTTTAATTTGGATTGCAATTATAACTCTGGGTTATGCAAAAAATCTTTAGTGAAAATTTATTCGTTTAATAATAGTTCTCTTTTGCATTTAATGCCAATTTTTTTTAAAATTATTCTTGTGTAAAATGTTAAGAAATTTACACATTTTATTTATGATCAGCGATACTTGAAATGTCATTTGTTTATACGTAAAAGTATTGATTTGGCTAATCTTTGACATACAACGTGAAACGATTTGAAAGAAGACTGATCGTATGCAGGTAAATACAAGTATGTTACGATTCTGCAGTAGGTCTATCAAAAGATAACGTTACTATCAATCAAAACTAAATAATCTGGAATTGTACTTTTATTCTAGTAACTTGTGATATAACATCAATTTCACATAACTTGTACGTGTTTGGACAACAAAAATGGAGTCGATTTGATTATCTGTATTAACGACTCATTTTTCATTTACTTTAGAAGACATCAACTACTGGACAAACAGTGAGGTTTAGATGGTTCTTTCTTAGTTTTTTCTTGCATCTATTAACCGCTTAAGGACGTAACCCGAGTTAATTCGTTCTAAATACCGTAAGTTACAAAATAACTCGGTCCTTAAGCTGTTAAAAGAATCGGCTTTTGTTTAGAGAAGAAAACGACTTCCTTGATTGAAAAGGGAAAAAAAACTTGAAAATTATCCTGTAAAAGTAATTTACTGCTCTAACGATATCAACTACTGGTCATTAGCTTCTAATTAGATTTGTCTAACTTGTATTTCAGCTCTCTAAATTTAGAACTTATCTGTATATATTTCGTCGTCGCATTGTATTGAATGAAACAGCGAAATTGTTTCCTTTCTAGTAAAAATATTTTCAGTCCCAGAGAAATATTATCACGGTGTCAACTTCAATTTTCCTCCCACTGAATATAGTGTTGAATTATTGGCTTGTTTCTAACATGATAAAGCCGCGTGTAATCCTTTGGCCCAAATTTGTTCTTTCATTTTTTTTTAGGCAGCTTCAGTCGTTTTGCTGTGAAGTTTCCATAAAACACCCAGCAATGTTCTCCGTGGTATTCGGAACCTCTTGGGAAATTAGAGGTTTTCGAACTGCATCGCATCCATTGTCACTTTGTAGCTGCTGTATAATCCAATCAAAGGGCCATTTTTCTTCTCCTTACTGGAACATAGAATAAAGAAAAGAAAAATGGCTTTGGAGGTGCCCAGAGTGAATGGAGTGCTGTGACACGACTTTGGATTTTATTCCGTTGGGGGATAAATTATTCAGTTGCGCTTTCTGCTTGATTTTAATATGCAGTTTCAGTATAAATGAGTCCTGCACGCGAGTCTGATATACGTTAAACCTGTCGAGGTCGAACATCCCCCTGCTGATATAGTACGAAAATTTGGTGATTAGGGCTGTCGGATGGGGTGTTGTCCTCGTCGCATGACCATGGTTCAAAAGTACGAGATCCGTCTTGATTTGGTTTTGTGTGGCTTCAAAATTGGGCGTTAATTCCTTTCATGTATGAATTTATCCTTAATTAGATGGCACATCCTTTTTGGAGCAATTGTTGTTATTTTAATCCAAACAAGAACATAGAGGATACATGAGATATTTTAGCGCGTCTTTTAAATTAATTACTACTTTTATTTGGTTACAGATTTATATAACCAGGGTGCTGTTATTCCATGTACGAGTTAGAAACACCGCCGTATACGAAGGAATTATTAATCTAGGTAAATCAGCATATACAATTAATGTTAGATTAGAATCTATTTTTATATGTTATATTATATTTCCTAGTGAACACAAGAAAAATTCAGTTTGCTTAACATGAAGATCTTCCTCGCTTTTATCTAAGCTTTAGCTGTGTGAATGTTTCGTGATGTGTAAGTGTTACTGAGAAAGTGGCGAGCTTCAAGCTAACGCATAAAACTTTCCAATAGTTTTAAATCGCCAACGTTTTAATAAAAATATTTTAATATAAAGTAGAAAATATGTCATGGAGTGATTTAGGGAATATATCATGCAATAACTCCAGTTTCGAATCGTGCTTAATGCTATACTTCACAGATACCCTCATATATATGAAACGTGAGATCAACTTAATAGTAAGGTATGAGCTATATTTGACATTTAAACTTCTGAAATTTTTACTTATTTCCCAGATTTTTGATAAATGCTGTAATTCAGTTATTGTTTTAGTTAAACGAATCACGCTAACGAAGTGTATCACTCGCATTTTTCTCTTTAAGTTCAGCATTTATAATGTAAGAAATATGGTTTTATAACTAAAAACAGTATGCTGCCTCAGAAAAACACTATGCTCTTACGAAGTATTTTCTTGAAAGCCAACAAAATTTCTTCTCTTCCCCCCTCTCCTACAATCCTTATGCATTACATTGATTCGCTTCCCAATACTAAAGTGAAATCGCACTGCTTTTTCACGGAACTAAAATCCAGAAGTCAAAACCTGTCTACGTCTGCTTTAAAAGAGATGGGTCTCGCCCGCACTTTCTGTTTATTTCCGAAACCGGTATTCTGTTATGTTTGGTCTGAACGCTGTCTCTTTTTGGGAATCTTGAACTCGATTTCATATCTGCGCATTCACCCGTAGACACCTCTGTAATGGCCATGCAATAAGTGAATGACTTACATTGTATAAATTTTTAAATGAGCGTTAGTTATGGAATTATTTTACTTCTAATACTGATTATAAAAACGATTTACATCTTGACTTTGAAATCTATCGGTCAGTGGTTTTAGCATATCTGTTGTTTAAAAATAATGGTTCGGAGCAATGTGAAAGGACGGCGTTTCCTCTGGAAGTTTCTTTTCGCCATTTTTTAGGGGCAAAATTTTCACCTTTTGAAATAATAAAACCGCTATTGGAGACCAGCTTGTATGCCAGGAATAGTGATTGTATTTAATTTCAATTAAATTTCCTCAATACAGATTGTTCTTCATGGTTCCCTGATCAAAGATTTTTAATCTTCAAATTGGTATTTAATCTTTACGATTTTAAGAGCCTAATGCCTGTTTTGCTACTTCTGGTCAGAATCTTGTGTATCTACTCCTGCCAAATTACGTACGGATCTTTCATCTTTCCTGAAATTTGAGCTTTAATGTAAAAGAAGAAAGGATGAAAAATTCAGTACCTTGTTAATTAATTTGAAACATAAGTTTTTCAAAAGTAATAATTCAGCAATGTCGTTCGTTGTATATGCCTAATGTGACCATACGTCCCGTTTTATGGTAGTCTGCCCGGTTGTTCACAAGCACGGTTTCGGGACACTCAAATGTCCCGTTTTCAGAAAGATGAAAATCACATGAATTATTTATTTTCACTTGTTTATTCCTGTTCTTTTCATTGATAAATAAAAACTGAAGAAATATGTGTTTTCTTGAATCCACATATTACCTAAAAATTTAAAAAAATGTCCCATTTTGAGGGAAAAAATAAATGGTCACTTTATATATACCAGATACGCTTCATGGCATATAATGACTGTTGCAACTCACTGCTGTAATCTATTTTCCTTCATAAAACATATAACTGTGACAGACTGCATAAAACAAGTCTGTTTTTACAAGCAAACCTCTTGTTTTTAAATAACAAAATATAATAAAATAATATAAATGTTTTTTAATAAAACAAATATAATCATTCAGCTTTGCCGTTGATTGTATACCAGATACGCTTCATGGCATATAATGTGATGATGCCACTTGCTGTTGTAAGTCTATTTTGTTCCGAACATAAAAGCACATTTCCTTGAAAAACGGTTTCTTTGGGGTTCACCAGTGCAAAATTTCTTTCAAGTAAGAAATTGATTCGTCTCGAGTGTTGCCACGAAATAATAAATCTGGAACCTTTTGTTATATTTTTCCGAGTTATACCTTTTCGGTTATTATTTGTTCCGTTTCGTTGCACAGACAGTTCATAAAAGATTCATTTTCGTCAACAAACGGGATTCACTGGAAATCCGTGTGTTGACCCACTGGCATTGATAGGCTTTATTCGAACTTGGAGTCAAGACCGTGATGTTGAACGAGATCTCCATTCAAGCGAATGCGATTGCTTTCGCAAATTGCATGGTTGGATGATCTTTAGTGTAAAAGTCGAAATAAATTTGCAGTTTCTGTTGTATTATTCGATATTTTGTTTACTTTCTATTGTAGTGAAATTTTCAAATGTTTTTATTCTGTGAAGAATATGAGCAAGATGTTTTGCGAAAATTGTATTTTAATAATAGAACGTTCATGATTAATTTTTCTACATTTTAAATGCAATTCTTTAAAATATAAATATTCTTTTCTATCCTTTAAATATACAAAATAAAAAAAAACTTTTGTTTAAACTATGAAATATAAGTTTCTTTTAAATATAATAAATAGCAGGCAGGGATGGCGGTTATACCGGTTTTTTCACCTCCGGTTTAACCGGGCGGTTAAAACCGCTCAAAATAACCGGTTTTCGGTTTTATTAAAAGAAATGGCGTTTGTAGACACAAATTTTTATTAATAATACGACAAGTAAGTACTAATACAGTAAGTAATATCAATAAATATTTAATGTAATAAGTAGTGATTATAAATAAAAAATAAAGATAAAAGTAATAACAATAAAATGAATAATTAATATTAATTAAGTGAGCATTGTAGACAAAATTTTAAGAATTGTAGTAAGTATTGTAGACAAATAAAAAAAGAAATTAGAGAGTACGGACGTAAATAATCTTATTTTGGGTTTGCGTCTATATGTATAATAATAAAAAATATAAGTCTAAATTTTTATACATTCCCCCGGTCCTATTAATCATATTTTTAAAATATTTTTGGAACATTAAAATTTTAAACACAATATTCCACTCTTCAGCGACCAAAACTAATCAAGTTTTGAAAGCTTGACTCGGACTATTTTAGACCATTTCAATGTCCGCCTCGAGAAAGCAGTGGCCGTCGATTGGCCTAAGATGATGAAATTCAAAACTTCAATACTCGATCCTAAAATCGAGCCCATCTTTTAATAGCTGATTTTGCCGGGTTTTTTACCCGGTTATCGGATTTAAATTAAATAACCGGTTATAACCGTGCCAAAAAATTATAAAACGAAAAAAAAAAAAAACGGTTAACCGAAACAAAAAAAAAACTGTTTTTGGTTTAAACCGGGAGGTTTTTCCCATCCTTGATACCAGGTGACTTTAATTTTGTAAAATATTCTTATGTCAGCGAACTTCATATCGATATGGTGAAATCTGACCATTTTTGCAATCAATCTGTACTTAAATGTGTTTAGAACAGAAACATAGTCTACCTATTTTTTAATTAATTGTTATCAATTTAATACATGATTAATAAACTTACATTTTGTATTTCAAGTAGGAAAATTTCTAACCAAGAAACTTTAATTAAACAAAGCCATTAATAATTTTAATTAGGTTCAAAATTAATTTTTATAATTTTTCCTGAATTCCTTACCCTCATTTAATTGGATTTACGCAACATTTGTTGAAAAATAACTATCAAATTTTGTTATTAATCCAAACTGGAAAAGAATTGGTTGATATTGTTACTCCAAATTTTCCTTTGATTATCGCGGCAAAGCAGCTGTCAACTTTTTTCTACAAATCTATAATATCAGACTTTCTTTATGGCTTTCTCGCCTGTGGATCGACAGTCATTACGGACTAAGGAAATTGTATTTCAAATTTAATAACTCGCGTGAATTTTGAATGCTCTATGGTATGTCAGACGTAAGTAAAGTCTTACATAACATAATACATAAAAATTAAATACAGTCTTACATAAAAATTAAATACATCTTGGACCATATGAAAGGCATTTCAACTAAGTTTTTTTTCCAAATTCTCCATATACTCGAAGAACTTTTTCAAGATCTTCCTACTTACGACACAGCTGCTCCCATGAAAGACCTCGTGTCATGTTGGATCACACATTGAAGACCTCCCAGCAGTTAAAAGAAAAACCTCATCTCCAATTGCAAATCTGAATCCTTCTCTTTTCTTCGAAATTTGCTTTAATTTTCAAATGAAAGTGCTCTTCGTTGTAAAAGACGCAATCATTTTCGAGATTTCATTACTCGTATTTCTTTTCTTCATCCCTAAAATTCTTTCGGCGACAGGATTTTATTTCATTAACTGTAATTAAACGTTTTCTAATTCTTGCACCCTTTAATTAGTATTATTATAGTCTCAAGTGTTTCTTTACTTTTTAGTTCAGCATCAAAACTCTTTTTCGAGAATATCCCATAAATGAATCGTAAACATAAATTCTATTTAAATTCAACTCGGTATTGATGAGGAGGTGCAAATTTTAAATCTAGTGGTACTCCGAAAACTCTATTGTGTTGCCCCGTTGAGAAATAAAAACTTAACACAGTTAATTCTATACTGCATTATGATTTACAGTTTTTTCTCGTGGAGGAATTGCGCAACAGAATAAATAAAGTCTTTGCTTACAATTTTTTTGTGAATAGTTCTATAAATTTTACTGTAAAATATTTTAACCGTTGAAGCTTTTACTCGTATTTGAAAAGTGTTACGAGTTTGGGTCTTAACATGTCCAATTTACCAATTTCAATTTTAATCTATCAGTGAAGTGTTGGTACGTTTAGAGTTGAGCAATTCATACTGTTCATGATTACACGTAATTCATAAGTTACTGTAGTTAACATTATTAGTTTTAGTGTATAGCATTCCTGAAAGTTCATTGCATCTGTAATAAAATTGCAGTAAGTCGCAATGTTTACATTTTAAATAAAGTTACTCTTGGAAATATTATTTATATATACTGTATTAAATGATTTAAAATATTTTAACAGACAAAGTATTTCAATCCCTATTTTTCATTATTATACACTCCAAACTGTCTATGAACTGCTCACTTTCCTGTAGATTTGCGTTTTTCCCCACACAATTGATTCTTTATTGTCTGAGAAAATCACATTCGTTAAATACGAAAATATTTTGTTTACATCATAAATTGTGTACACACAAACTTCCTTTGTATTCTCGATCGTGATATTGGCTTTCATTCGTGCTTTTTTCTGTGACTAATATTAACAACTTGCTCTCGGTGACCTTGTGATCGCATTTCTTATTGATCTATCGAGTGCAATATCACTTTCTTGTGCTTTCACTGGATTAATGCTATTTGCGAGTAACAGGTTGTCTGATAAGCGCGAAAATGGGTAACTTTCTTTGTTGTTGTGATAGAAATAAATGGTTTGAGTAGAGGATTATTTCTTTATTGCATGGTTACGCAAAGTAAGATACCTTTGTAACTGAGTGATAGAAACTCTTACCAAAATCAGCGGGAGTGGTCTCCCCTAAATTTTCTCGTATACTCCTAACACATGTAGAGAAAAAAATAAGCTAAAAGGCAGTAAAACGAACAAGAACCCCAAACGCAGTAGGGAAAAAAATTAGCGAAAGACCATACCACGATTTCCGAAGGTCGTCCAACGCGGAAGTGGAATTGGAAGCCGTCGTGATTATACCAATAGGGTTGGGTGTAAGATATAAAAAAAAATAAAATAAAATAAAATTTAAAAAAAAAACGAATTTTGCAATTTGAACGCCTTTTTTCTAACCGATTGACACAAAAAAGTGGACACATCGACCATTAAGGCAAGAAGGCCACATACCAAAGTTCATTTATCAAAGTAATTTTTAAAGAAGTTATTGCGTTTAAAAGTATGCGATTATACAGACAGTCAACCCTTTGAGGGATTTGGTAAAAAAATTGATATAAACCTACATTCCTGATGATAAAAAGTGTGTACCAAATTTTATCCATCTAGCTATTTAAGTTTGTGAGTTATGGCGTTCTCATGAACACAGACATACAGACAGACTGACTTTCCGTGGACGGATTTTGCCCAAAATTTGATAGAAACCTTCAAATTATGTATAAAGACCACACACAAAATTTCATCCACTTTAATAGTTTTTGAGTTATCGTGTTCACAGATATAATTCCAAAATTGTGTTTTTCGGACACGGGGAGGTCTAAAACGTGGAGATTCATCAAAATCTCGAGTTCGAATTTTTTGACGATTACAATTCTTTCTCTTTGTATACGAGAAAGTAAAGATTTTTATGGGCTGTAAATATACTCAACGCTGGCGATTGCATCGAAGGACTGTAAACTTTTCTAGCTAGTACATCAATGTTGCATCAGCTGTAATTATATGGTATGCATTATTAAATATCAAAGTTTTTTTTTAATATTTAACTAAATTTCTTTTAATTATTGTTAATTAATGCTAATTAACATGTTTGATTTCCTTAACTTCTGTACATATTTTGGGTAGCTGAAAAAATATTTCGTGCATAGATCGTGGAGTTTGTTTTAATTATTTGAAAAATAGCCATGAGCAAAAAACCTTGGGAATCTCTGATATAAACTAACCTTTATTAATGTAAGCCAAAAATCTCGCTTAAACACAGAATAATAAACCATCTAAGAATTTAACGAAGAACAAAACTGCTGGCCGCATGAAATAAAAATGAAGGTGCAGAAGGAACAGAATAACCTTTCTTCTTTTGGATTGAAATAAGGGAAGACGGACAAAAAGAAAATAAAAATCGCACCGACGAGAGATTTAAAAGGGTACCAGAGACGACCCTTCGCAAATCAAGTCACGCAAGTTTGCAATAATCCGGCTTCTATTTCATCAACTGGTGAGGAAAGAGTTTGAAAATGAGGAAAGAAACGCAGTCGGGGAATGCGTGAAAGTGTGGCCGCCAGAGATCTCGAGTGCCAACAAAAACAACAGACAGAAAGTGGAAGAAAAAGTAAAAGATTTAAGTAGTTTAGAATGTCTCTCTGACAGATGGGACCGATTTATCTTGCACGCATGGGGAAGTCCGTACATGTAGAGAATTTTTTCGTTATTAATTGTTCGTTGGACGGTCCGTCGTTCAGAAACGTGTCGACGCGAAGGTGGAAGCGGAATTTCATCGCAGTAAGATGTCGCAGAAGACGAGATGGTAGATTGATGACGGATAGAAATAATTCCTCATTTGCCATTGGAAACCACTTAAATGCCCATTTTACATCAAGGAGATGTAAAATTCCCTCGTAGATCGTGAAGGTTTTCATATAAACACCACAAAACACTAGTCTGGATATCTGATGTATGGTTCTAATCCCATTTGTCATAGCAGAAAGTGTGGCATCTTCTAGACAATGTCTGATGTGTGGTTCTAATCCCATTTGTATAAATGATCGAACTCTATGAAAGTACAGTGAAACCTCTTCGAACGGCCACCCCTCTTAACGGCCAATTTTGCGTGGCACGGATTTTTCGGCCCATAAACCTAATGTTAAAATAACCCCTAGCAACGGCCACCCAACCTCTCTGAACGGCCTCCGGGTGGGTTCGCCCATCCCATTTAACAAACGCATCGGCTAGAGATTTACTTTTTAAACTGAAAAACGAACTTGAAAAAATGGTTTTTTTCCGAGAAGGGTAAAAACTTAACAGTCACAAATTGTATCCTTTTTTCAAAAAATGTAAAAAAAATTATTAAATAAAGTACTATTTTCTCTTTAGATAAGTCTCAAACTTCATTTTAAATAAGAAATATGTGTCAGACTTGTTTATATTATGTATTATAGCAATTATCCTGTAATTGTAACGAAACCCTTCAGAGCGGCCACCCCCTCTGAGCGGCCTATTTTTCTCGGAACGGAGGGGTGGCCGCTGAGAGAGGTTTCGCTGTACTAAGTAAACGCATTAGCCTGTGAAAATCGCCGGATGCAGCAAAGAATCGAGAGCAGCAGAATACATCTAGAGAATGGAATCTATAATAGCCCTTCAGAGTTGGACTTTTGTAAACACCCTCTACATTGAAGCAGTGACAATACTATGCTGCGCAAATTAGGAGCAGAGATCATTAATAGTTTTTTTCATTCCAGACACAAGTCTGACCAACCTTTCACCACCCTAGTTGCCATCCCAAAGAATAGTATACCTGTTTTGATTTGATGCTGTGCGATGGAGCTGAAACAAACAACGCCAAAAAACAGTTGTTTGGGTAATTTCGGATAGTATGAGACTACGCTTTTCTTTGTTCCAATGGAGTCGCTTCATGTACACATCTTCCATCCTTTTAGACTCTAAAGCCAATGGGCGAGTCGGTGCGTCATGATCATGTACACGTCAGTGTAATTTTGAAATCCAATGCGCATCTTGTCGGGGACTAAGCAACGTGATGTTACACTTGATAATACAACATTCATTTGACTGTTGCATGGCACTATTATGTTTGTAATATGATCGTGACGTCATTTGGATCCATTCCATTATGTTTCTAGAGAGAACCACATTTTAATTTTTGGATGATTTTAGAATTGAGCAATTTTGTATTAGTGTAAACTTTTAAAGCGGAATATGTGTCATTTTTGGTTATGGTAACTCATATGTTGCCTTCTAACTTAGTATCATCTGTATTCCAGCAATCAATCTTGCATTAACTGTACTGCCATTATAGATGTCATACGTTTTGATCCAAGCATGGCTATTTCTAACCCTTGTGTCTCAAAATTCTAAACTGCATGACACCATAATTTCGAGACAAGTATTTTGCTTTTATCAACAGAATTTTGCATGCCATATGTTTGATACAGCATAGAAAAATCCGACTCTTGCGCCATTAAAATAACTGAACAGTTATTGAAATCGTAATATTAAATGATAATTAATAGGTATGTTCTCGGGAAATTGATCAGTCGAGAATCCGTAGTTCGGATAAATAAAATAAGAAATATTGATGTCTGTTTTTCCAGCTAGAATTACCAAAACGACAAATTGCTTGTTAGCACTATGTTAAAGATAGCTGGGAAAAAAACTGGTGTTTGGCGTAGTTAAACTTTCCATGTGATTGACACTGGCTTGAGAATGCCAATATTTCGTGAGTGTTCTGTCATTTTAAAAGTGACTGCGAGTTTATGAAAATTATGTTCTGTTGTAAATCTCGGAGAAGCGAAAAAATAAATATTAAATTGTGTGTAGATTGTATTATAAAACTGTACAAACAGCTTTGTTACATTAACCGTGATTTAATAATTTATTGTGAAAATCTTAGTTATTCGAATAATTGTTAAAAAAATTCCCAGCAAGTAAATAGCTGACCAATTTTTTCACATTTCCTCAAAAAGAAATGAAAATCTAAGCACTCGCGTGATTGCAATTTTATCGAGTACCCCAAAACAAAAGACAAACTTTAAAAGAGAACAGAAAAACCGAAAGAAAGCGTTTTTTCGTGCAATCATCTTCCTCGAAACCGAAAGCCTCACGTCCTTCGAAAGTGATGTTAGAAAACGGGTTCATTTTTTTTCTCTTCCAGCATTCCAAGACTCTTCCACTTGCGAATGAGTCTCTTAGCAGGTAACAGTGAAACGCTGAGACACGTTTCGCTGTTACCTGCGTGAATCGATTCCGCCGAAGCGCCGTCGGTGCGTTCCACCTGACTGAATCGCTGCTCCATTTGTTAAAAGCTCTCGCACCCTCAAAAACCGCCTTTGGTGTGACGACGTGACATAATTCGAGTCTGGACAATCGTAAAATCGTGGATCGTCTTTCTTTCTTTTGTGCCATTTAACGCATCTGGAATTGTTCAGCTAGTGACACGTTTGGCGTTTTGTGCTCAGCCAACGAGGCTACCATTAACCAATTTACTTTGGTAATACAATTTCACCGCGATAATGCGAAGCTGCTTGTACCGAAATCCTTCAAAATATGAAAGCAATGCTTGCTCTAACCAATGAATACTATCTTGTTCTTTAAATTGTTTGTTTAATGATGTTTTAACTTTCTTCTCCGAACCGGGAGAAAAATGAGATATTTCAGTTTATTTTAAGTGACCAGTTTTCCTGAGTCTTAATTCCGAATGCTGGTACCCTTAAATGCCCAGTGTTGCCTTTAAGCAACATACTCAATCTTGTCTTCTAAAATCTTGAGAATAAGACTGAAGCTCTGAAGCATGGCGTGGCCAATAGGATACGTACTGAAAATATTATTGAATCAATTTTCAACTTGGTAGGTATGTATGATGGTAGCTTGAGTGTTGATAGAAAAATAAAAAAATAAATGGATGTTTTTCACTTGAGGCTGCATCTTTTTTGCTTTGGTTGTACGCTTGTGAATATCGTATTTTATTCTATAATGTTGTAGGTAATTCCTTATCCGTATTATTATTTATCAAAATTCATCTGTGTTTGACATATAGAATTTTATGAAGGATTTTTTGAAATAAAGCCCAGTGTTGTCAGTTGGTAACAAACTGTTTTTTAGCCATAAATCATGCGTAAAACAAAATAGGATTTTTTAAAGTATTTTTCCCATGTTGTATTCAAGATATGAAAGTCAAAAACATTTTTAAATAATTTTTTTTTAAAAATCGGACTTTTAAGGGTTAAGTATTTGATAAAATCAATAAATAAAATTATTCAGAAACAATGAAATAATTAGATAAATTTTTTGTTTAGCAGAAAGACATAGAAGCATAAATATTGTATTTTGCTGTTACTCCTATTTTTCCTTTTTGCAGATTCATTCACAATGGAATAAATTCTATGTATAGTAAAAGGACCAGGTTAGTTTTACAGAAGCTAACTTTAAAAAAAATAATACTAGCTAATTTTTTAAATATTAACTATCAATATTAATTTATAAAAATTCATTCATTCAAATTCGGAACACGTGTTTTTAATCCGTCACAACAAATCAAAAACTCGGACTGTCTCGGATAATCCAATAAGTCTTTCTACTTTCGTTTATTGCATTTATTACAAAGGGCATAGAGACCCAAAAAAGTCATATTTGCCGAGGAATGTATTTATTACAAGTTCTATTTTTTTTTTCCTGTATCGGCTTATAATTTCTGTTTTATGTAAACACTACAACTCAAAAACAGGAAGAAAGATAAATTTAGTATGAATATAAATAAAATTTGGTATGAAAGAAAAATGAAATTTGGTATATAGTCTTGGCACCAAAATTGTGGATCTATATGGAATTTTGGACTTAGTCGGTTTACGAGGAATAGTCCATAGTGTGTACTCGATTGTCTTTGCTACACGACGAAGCTAATCACAAAACGCAACGATTGCGTAAATATACGAGAATGTAGGAAAGACAGCAGTCTCGCTGGTTTATTACGGTAAATCTTGTCTTCATTTTTTGTCTGTATCTTTGAAAATTGTTGATCTGACACAGCTGTTTCATGGAAAACTCCGATATCAATCATAAATGGCCATGTTTGGACCACATTTAGGGAAGAGTGGGGCAAAACTGGGTACCTTGATTTTGGCGTTATTAATTCTTCTTTCTAGTGGACAAATTCAGAATTATTCTCCATTAGTGAAGAAAAAGAATGGTTATAGTTGCCTTGTTGTTGTTGTTTAATTCACTTCGTCTGTGAAGGTTTGTTCTATGAAGTCAACTCCCCAATGTTCGTTTCTTTTTAAACTATCTTTACTTATTAATCATTACAATTGTTGGCTTTTTGATTGATATTCATAATACTTCTTCTAAGACTAAACAAACATTTGTTAGAACACTGAAAAACAACTATTACATTCCGTATCTGAGTACAACGTAACATCGTTCAACCGTAGTCGTACTCATCTCTTATTTTAAATCAAATTCAAAGTAAGTCAACATCTGACTGTTATCACTCATCTGATATCGTGCACTGTTATAACAATAAATACGTTGAAGTCATGCTTTTGTCAGGCATAAGTATTAAGTATGCTTACACAATTATAAGAACTAAATTTAGTCTGGTTTATTATATCCCATCAAACAATAAGGATTTAGTAAAACAATTGGGTAGTTCTATTTCGTTTTTTCATAACCTCTGCACTCGGGTTAAAACCGGATACTAGGGGAAACTGTGGATACCTGTCCCAAGAGGGTTTTCTTAGGTTGTGAGATAGTTGATAGTTTGCGAGGGTCATTCCTATTTGTCCATGAGTCAAATGATCTGATGGAAAGCATTTCCAATTTATTCCGATTTCCAATATTTTCTTTTTTTTGTGATAATCTCAATTAATACAAATAATTATTTTAGTCAAAATTTTAAAAAGAATTAAAATTTATTTATTCCATTATTTCCTCGCTTGCAAATAAATGAAACTTAAAAAGCATGTAAAATTAAAAATTCTTTTGGTCGAAGTCTTTGCAATAGTTTGGTTTTATTTAACTCGTCGTCATTTCGACTGAGTTCACCTCATATTTAGCTTGAATTTTAAAGAAGATTTGCGTAGAATATACATTTTTTTCTTCTTTTGCTTTTGGATTGGATTATTTTTCTTCTTATGCTTTTGAATTTGGTTCATTAAAATTGTTGGAGAACCCAGTAGGTCTATTACGTTTTTCCAATTTCTTATTTTGTACAAAATTTGTTAGATTCTTACATTTAATTTTGTCGCTTTTCTGTTCTGTTGCAATTTCCAAACCAGCATTGTTTCAATGTGTTATTGACATTACTAGGTTCCCTATTTCATTTCTACAGCTTTTATCACTAATTTAGATACGAATTTTGAAGATATTTTTAAATTGATTATCTTTATTCTTAAATTGTCAACTATTGTAATTATTAATAAATCTTTTAAAAAACTGTGTTTATTTTTAAATTATCAACTAATGTAATTGTTAAATTTAAAAAAAAATCTTATTTTTTCTTAAATTTTCAATTATTATAACTATTGTTAAATCTTAAAAAATTGTTTATTCTTAAATTGTCACATAAAATAAAAACGTATGCTACTTTTCCACTGAAAATCTAATTTTCTCTAATTTCCCATAGCGTTGCATGTGTACCCGGTTTTACCCCACCCGTTTCACCCCGGGTGGTTTGTCTTTTCTACAAAAAAAATCATTAGTATTAAAAGTACTAAAACTATGACTTTTTCTGAAAAATATATTGTACTCTGATAAATAATGAATATTTTAGGAAAATTTCACAAGCTCTGTGTCGAATAGTTTAGCTTCAACAAGCCTTCGAGTCTTAGGTACCCAATTTTACCCCACCTTCCCCTACCCTTTGCGAACAGATAAGGCATATAGTGTGCTAGTGTGTATTTACCATAAGCTGAATAAAAACTATCGAAGGCGGAAAGCCTGCCACCTCTCTAGCCTCATATTAACATTCCTCCTACTTTCTCCGATAATTTCCACTGACAATGAATCAGTCAGTTCGGTCTGATCGCTCTTGAAAGTGCATGGTACAACAGGGCTATCGCAAAACGGCGGAAAATTATCCCTACAGAGCAATATTCGGCTGTTTTGGAAGAATTAAGAAAGTAAATACCAGTTGAGGACGAATCTGATGCATTGCATCTCGATGGAGAAGGGACTGAGAACAGCGACCAAGAAACTGATTCCGAGACTGACGTGGAGGACAAACCAGTTCGCGAAGAATATAACGACTCAAACTCGAACACAAATATTTGTATCATCCATCCATTCAACCTCTAAACTTATTATACCATAAAAAATAAAGATGTGGATAATTAAATAAGCGTAGAGTTGGGAAAAACGAGATGGCGCATAAAGTGCGCAGACCTGATCTGAGTGTTCCAAAAAGTTACCTGTCCGCAGTGGCGGACTGGCCAGGTTGCCAGCTCGCCCGATGGCAAGTGGGCCCCATACACATAAGTCAATGTGGGCCCCTAGGATGTTGCGTGTTTAAGAGAGAGAAAGGGAAGAACTCTTTATCAAGCAAATTTCCTGTGCCTTTTCTAAGGAAAATAGAGAGTAGTTTCATGCTAAACCCCACAACATTTTTTATGCAATTCCGGGACGCAATAACCACAAGATTTTTATTCTTCTAGGAGGCCCTCCAGCAGAAATATATGTTAACCCCTCTGTGCAAGAAGGGTGCGGTTCTTGGAGATGGCTAAACGACGTGCTTTTTGTTTGCATTTCGTTGTCGTAAAACTGACAGACAAGCGAATTAGCCTAAAGTAAAAAGACGGAGAAAAGTCTCCTTCGGGGCGCTAAAGCTTTTAAGTGGGGGGGAGAGAAATCATGTAATTTGCCGGCCAAAGGACGTTTCTGAAAAGGGGACACTCGGGCTTTTCTTAAATTTATGGGGGTTTTTTGTGGTGGGGATTATCTGGTCATGTTTACAACGTTGTAAAAAGGGTAAAGGAACCTGAATAAATAGGTCATATTTCTTTTGCTTCTTTCTTGGCAAATAAGTGGGGGAAAAAGAGGTATTCCTGTTTCCAGTCAGCAGAAATTGGACATGCATATCTTACAAAAGGAGAAAAAATATTTTCGGAGAAGAGCTCCAATTATTATTTCTCTAATTTTTACATTGCTTCTGTAGTATTAAACACTAGCCGCCTTCGACAGCCAGCTTATTGATTGTAGTAATTTAATTATATCAACCAATTTTAAATTCACCAACTTATTTAACTTTCGGTAGGTTGAAAGTATTCATAGTTATAAAAAACCCCCCAGAAATGAATTAGTTGTAGAAAAAGAGGAACAGAAAATTAGTGTTTGAACCAAATTTTGATGCAGTATGTTTTGCATCTGATGAAATTAATGATCAAATTTTTAAATTCAACTGTTAAAAAGTCTAAAAAATCTTGAGAATCGATGAAGTTTTTTTTTATTTTGATCATGCATAATTGTAATTTAAATTATAATTATTACACATTATTAATCTAATCGTTTAGTAAATATTTTAACTAATTATAACAAAGAAATAAATAACATCTCAAGGGAAAAATTATCTTGCCGTCATTTGAAAGAATGGTTTCAGTGGTAAATCTACCAAAATAATATAGTAAATATATCTAAAAAGTAAATTTATTTGAAGTAACAAAGAAAGAAAAAAAATTATAGTAAAAAAAAACTGGCGAAATAAAGGAAATGTTATCGCTGAAAAATTTCCAATTTTTGCTTAACTTTTAATTAACTAGAATTATTAAAATTTCTCCGAGGTGTACATTTTCAACTTCCATAGTATGTTTGCACCAAATTTCACAATTCTAGACTCAACAGTTAATTAAAAATTGAGCACGATTTTGACGTTTTTTCGCGATATTTCCAAAAATATTATTGCACAAAAATGATTTTTGAACCATTTTAAAAATGGTATTTTTAATGGCATCAATTTAATGACAAATTACTGAAATATTACTCCAATTTCAAAATTCCTAATCATCCAAAGAAGTTTCTTTAGTATCTCTTATAATGGATGGCCTACTATAGGACGGCATTTCTCTTTCTGTTTCTGTCGCTAAAACCGTATGCAAAATATTTAACTTACGGAATTTAAAATCAAATAAATTTAATCATATTTTTGTATTTTAATCGTGAAATTGCGTTATTATTATCCACGTTAACTGCAGACCAGAAATTTATTCACTTAGATCAAATTATGAGGTATGGATCCAGACTTGCTCATAAGGTTGAATTCTTGTGTGAATCTTTAAAAATAATATATATTTACTCGTTTAATTCTTCTTTGTAAATCAAGTTATTATCAGTTAAGATTGGGGTGGGCCTTGAAGAATGGGGCCAAAACAAAAAATCTTCTTTGTGAGTTCGTTTTGAGTAGCGAACATTAAAAATGTACTAAAATGAAATACAAATTTGTAGGATGCAGACGTGAAAAATAAAATTTATGAATTCGAAGTCTTCTCAGTCTCTCATCGATTAATATATATGCTAGAAAGCCAAGAAATTGCAGACCATTTGCTAAGATCGCCACCGTATGTAATTAAATATTTAAAATTCCAGTCTCTTATTTTTTATCAAAGAGATTTGTAAACAACACATTTGCCTAAAATTTAGTGAATTTCGGAAACGTTCTTCATCCGCCAAGCATGTGAAGGTTTAAATAATCAATGCTATAAATAACGGATAAATAACTAATAAAAATTTAATTATACATGATCCTTTCTCTTCATATTTATTAAGAGTTAATTTAGCTAACAATCCTAATTATGTTTGAGGTGGTTTCTGTGTAATGCCGACCGTTATGCTTTTTTTTTTCTTTTTACTCTTTTACTCAGGATTTTCATTTTCCTGCTACAGTTTGTATCCTAATGGACCTGCATCGATTGAAAATATTTTAAAAGAACTTTGTCTTTAAGAAGTTTGAAATTTATTTTTGAGGGATGAATGATGTATTCATAGTAGAGAAATTTCGAAGCTAAAGATCATAAAGACCATAATATGAAACTCATTGTCTGAGGAGAACTTGGAATCCTATATGTTGCTATCTATTGAAAAGGAATTGTTCGATGATTTGGATGCAGAATAATTATTGACGGATTTGCACAGTCATCTAGTGAACTGATTCGCCCGTAATGAAGTGGACAGCATGCAATACACTTCATTACTTTTGAGTTGTTAATATTTGATAGAAATACGTATTCTTTTTAAAAAATTAGAATTAGTAAATAGTTTGTACTTTATTTACAGTTTGGTTAAAAAATTGTCAAAAAAAAAACAGTTTAGGTCCAAAGTTATATTTGGAAGATATTATATCAACATATTATATTTTGGGCTTGTAAATTGTGCTATACAACCTCCAAAATATTCAATAATAAACTTGTGTTTAAAATTAGTATTTATTACTTCCAATAATATGTATAGTGCGTGTATATTGTAATTAGTAATATTAGATTAGGAATACATTATATTAACTTATTTATTTTAATTTATTATATTTGTAATAAATAAAATTAAAAAAATATATTTAAGAGGGCATTCTAAATGTGATAGGGCAAGGGCCCCCCATTCACTCATGGCAACCACTATTTTCAGACCCAGTCCGCCACTGCCTGTCCGCAAAGGTTAATGAAATTTGGAACTGCTAAAAATGACTACAGTATTTTTTCACACCTCTGCTAGAAAATTTCATAGAGTTCCCTGATTTTATAAAAGTTTTACCACTATAATAGTATCACCTTCTACTGCTGTCTGGCATAATATACGAGGCTTAGTGATTTTAGTCTAACCACTTTCGAACTCCGAGATCACGTTTAAAGGATAGTTAACTATCGACTTTCTTAATGCATTGTTTCCTCATCTGTGGTTAACTAGTATTCCATACTAGTTGAGTAGGGGAATTTCCGAGAACTTTTGACATTAAGTAGTGTTGAGATGGATGAGGGAAAAGTGGAAATTAAGATCATGAGTTTCCTGAGGCTTTAAAAAAAAAATTTTCGGAACGTTTTTGTATTGCTTTCCTCTTATCATAATTTATACTGTCTGCATGAATAAATAACCAGAGACAACTTATATTCTCTGGATGTGAACCAGTCGTAATTCATGCGCGCATTTCGTAGTTATTGCGTTAAGTTTCGTTTCCTTTCTATATAAACCCAAGCGATACGGATGCATATACGGAATAACTTCGATTAACCGTCACTCGTTTAACCGACAGTTTCTGTTATCCGTCATCGTTTAAAATATAAGGTGTTCGAGCCTCAAAGACGCAGAAGGAGAAAACAGATTATTTTTAAGTAAAGTAGGTTTGTTTGTAATATTACATTGCAGATCTGTACGTTAGTATTGCATTGCATATCTGTACGTTAGCATTGCATTGCATATCTGTACG
>BGPR01000138.1:192947-213369 GCA_013235015.1 Araneus ventricosus | reverse complement strand
GCATATCTGTACGTTAGCATTGCATTGCATATCTGTACGTTAGCATTACATTGCATATCTGTACGTTAGCATTACATTGCATTTCTGGACGGTAGTATTCATATAACGAAGTTTATATCGATCGTTTTTTAAAATTAAAAACAATGTATATATTATTCACTTTTAAAGAGTTTTATTTTCATTTTCATCCCATTCCAGTAGTGAAATCACGTTACTGTACATCTGTATTAAGATATTTCTATTATCCGTCTATTCGATTATCCGTCACAGCCCTGGTCCCTCCGGTGACGGTTAATCGGAGTTTTCGTACTATTATTAGTGTACGATATTTTATTTCTTTTTTCATTTATTTTTTAAATTGTCGTATGCATTAATCTATATTAGATTTTTTCCAAATCTTTATGTAACGCTCAGGAATGTGGGCGTGGTTTGTGGTTTGCCTACGTGCCAGAGATTCAGACCAAATAGTTGCTCTACAAATTAGCATACGCACAGAGATACTGTTTTAATTGTGTGATTTAATAGCAATACCAGAATTAATTTATTTTCCTAATATATTCTTTTTGCATTTTTTGTTTCTTTATTTTGTGTTTGCTTTTTTTCCCTGGGTGTTGCTTTTTGCTAAATTATAAGATCTTCAAAGTATTCAACAGACATTATTGCTATTTTTTAGCCGAGTTTAGTAGCTTTCTTTCTCTTTTTTTTATTTTATGTTGATTCACACACACCGAATTCGGTTAATTTATTTTTGTTATTACCTTTTTGTTGAATTATGATGTATCCGTCGTTTATTTTCTTATGTAATTCATACATGCAGAAATATTTAGAATACTTTAGTTTTTGTTAAAAGAGTTCTTTCTTTTTCGCACTTAATTTTTGAATTGAATATTTATGTATTTTATATTTAATAATTTTTTCCTTAACTGTATTTACACTGAAAGTTTTACATACAGATTTGCATTCATCATTTTTTAAATTTTGTAATTGATAATGCATTTTTTCTGTAAGTGGATTTTGCATCATTTTTACTCTGCCAAAAACGAAACTAAGTTGCTACGAATAAAGTTATTAACAAAACGAACGTTAGTGTCAGTTGATTCATTATTTCTGTTTTTCGTGCCTTTTTTATTTCTTAAGCATTCTATCAATCTACATGAGATTTTCTTCAACTTTCGTTAGCAAATCTTATCTCAGATATTGTTGGCAAGCTAAAAGTTCGTCTTAGGCGCGGGCACAAATTTTCTAGTGTCTATATATTCGTTTTTAAGATCTATTTCTATGGATTTATAAAAATATTTATTAGCTGTATTTAAAAATTCCCCAAATACCCTGTTCTCTACCCATTAAACGCATTACGATATGTTCCCAATTATCTGGCTTAATGTGCTTTTATTTTGTTTTTCATTTAATTTTTCATGGAATCGCCAACTTTCTGCAAGATTCTTGCTATCATCAAACACATCGATTTTTCACATTCATTTCTTCCTCGATTTCATCTTGCATATCGGAGAAAAAATTTGCGGGATCGAAATACCATCTATCTTAGAAATTTTTCTTTTGTCTATTATGGCTATATTTTGGATTCTCTTTCTGATGCATTCTTTTATCCTTGTTGACGATTTTTTCTACAAAGGTTTCATTTCGGACACAGATTAGAATCCTTAGTTGATGACTGTGTGATAACAGCAATATGATTATAACAGCATGTAGCATGATTATTATAAGGTATGATTTATTTCTTGGATAATTGAGGGAATAGACTTCTTTATGTAATATCCGTGAGCATAAAAAAAAAGATATGAATTACATTGAACGCTTCTATAGTATTCATAATAATTGATAAATCTTTTCACTCTTATGTCGAGCCAGACTCGACATTCTGAATGATGCATTTTTTACACATTCTTGTTGGAAAGCGCTTATTATAAGAACCATGTAATAGCAAAAACACAGATTGATTTTTAGTAATTGAAACCAATTAATAATATTTTTCAGCTTCCTAAAGGGCTAAATCAATCCTTACACTCACTCGTGTATAATTATGCATTATATTATCTTTCGGAGTGCAAAAGGTTAAAAATTAAATACATCAGATCAAAAAGTATGCTGTATAGTATAACGGTAATGGTTATGACCAGTGATGTAAAATACCCAGGTATTTATTTTTAAGGGTAAATACCCTGGGCATTTACCCGGGTAAATACCCAAAATGGGTATTTACCTGGGTATTTATTTTTCAATTAACTCTATTCTTATAAAACATAGGCACTGCTGTGAAATACGATGCCTCTATATAATATAAATACGTATAGAATATATATTGAGCATAAGGTAAGGTAAAAAAAAAGGAAACTAGTAATATATAAATCTTTTAAATTCTATAAAAACTAAGAAAATTAATCAGAAAAAACAAAAACGCAATACTATATCATGGATCTTACATAAAATACGTGGCTTAAATATCAATTTTTAAAAAAAACTCAACTAAATTTTTAAAAAATAAAATGTTGAGTTTCATTTTAATAAGATTTCAGCAAAAAGCAATGAGATTTTTTTGTTGCTGAATCTGTTGTATTATTTGACGGTATAGTAGACACACACACTCACACACAGCTTCCTGGTTAGACGGGATTCATCTGGATTATGAACATAAAATACTTATATGTTCTTAAAACTCTAAATTTGATGTAAGTGTCATGGTTGGAATCTGATTAAAAGAAAATTCATTAGCTATTTTATTCCTTTCAAAACCTTTTTTAATCCAACAAGACTTTTGAAACATTTTTTTATGTGTTTCTCCATTTTGCTTACATTAGCAAGTTTGCACTCAACATTACAATACTTACATTGGATGCTTTTATCCTTCTTAACATTAAAAGCTCCAAGCAGTTTCTTTTCCTTTTTTAAAATTTTTAACGTAAAATTCACAGTAATATTAATACACGTGAAGTAAACGACTAACTATTCACTAAATCAAAACAAGAATGGTTGACTTCCAGCATGGCAATGGGAGTAAATTATGGATCACAAGGTTTACTGGCACTGTCTATCTCTACTAATAATAAAGGAGAATATGTGTGTTTTGGCGCTCTACAGGACAGACCGCTAGGCCTAGAGCGACAAAATTTGGCAAACATACTTTGGAGGGTGGGAATGTGCACCTCGTAACCATTTTTAAAAAAATTTAATTAGAATTCGCTTAATTTTAATTAATTAAAAATTAAGCAAAATTTTGCGAAGCGAGTTTTTACTTGATAATTTCCGAAAATATTATAGCTCAAACATTATTTTTACACCATCTGAAAATTTAAAAATTTATTTTTTCAATATATTAAGTTTTCATTCTATATTTTTCACTAATTTTAATAAATTTTTAAAAATATTTTTTGGCATTCATTGTTACAATGGAATTCAAACCGTTGTTTCTCTTCCATTGTTGAAAGCTAATATAATATTCTATTGGATTTTCTTTTCTTTTTTTTTTGATCAATTTTTCTGTGAAATCTGTGAAAAAAGTCCTCTAGATAGTAAGTATATAAAGAAATAATCTAGTAAAACTGAACGATTATAGTTGCTATGTTTAAATTCATTTATCAGCATGTTTTAAGCCAATTAACATGCTGCTTGACGTAAAACGTGCCGCGGTATTTCGATGTTGAAATAAATTTTTAAAATTAAAATTCGCTTCGATTACTTACAATTAGATGTAACTTGACACGAACAGTTACTTGACTCCATTAGGGATTTTCATATACACAAGGAACAGAACAAGTGCAAGACTACGTCAAGAACGCGGGCTAAATCTCTATCGCAATCTGAAGTTTAAAATTACTTTGTTGAGGGAAACGTGAATATCAAACTATACATAAGAGAGTCAGTTGAAATTATATTCCCGGCGAACAAGCTGGTCGCCGAATAGCTAGCTATAACACAAACGGCGTTAAACATAATTATTCTATTGTAAGTGTCATAGTTTCAAACCGTAAAAATTAAATTTCCCACCCGATCCCGTTTAAGTTTTAGAATACTTTATTCTGAATCCTGATAGCAATTGGTTTTTGTTTCTATAATTTAGTCAAAACATTAATTTAAAAATTTTATAACTATGTATTATGTTTATAAATTTTATGTTTGATTTTGAATCGCCATTCGCAAATACTTTTTTTCACAAAATACCCAGTTTAGGGGTACTTATTTATTTTTTTATTTCATTTTGAATCATTCGCAAATGCTTTTTATAAAAAAAATACCCAGTTTTGGGATATTTATAATTTTTATGTTTCATTTTGAATCAACATTCGGAGATTAATTTTTTTTTTGCAAAATATTCTAATTATAAATTTTATGTTTTATTTTGAATCGCCATTCACAAACATATTTTATTTTCGCAAAATATTCAGTGTAAGGGTATTTATAAATTTAAAGCTTCATTTTGAATCGCACCATTCTCAAATACTTTTTTTGTAAAATACCCAGTTTTGGGTATTTATAAATTTTAAGTTTAAATTTGAATCACCATTCACAAATACGTTTTTTTTTCCTGCAAATACTTTCTTTGGGGGGGTATTTATAAAACTCTGTATGTTTCATTGAGAATTGGCATTCGAAAATGTTTTTTTCCGCAAAATACCCAGTTTTGGGGTATTTACCCAGGCCTTGGGTAAATACCCAGGTATATACCCAAAAAATATTTACCTACCCACTGGGTATTTACCCACCCCACATCACTGGTTATGACCATACTCATCATGGTTTATTAAACTGTGTTGGATTTAAAGCATCATGATACAGAGTGGCCCAGTGGTTAATGTTTGAAACGAATCGGAATTTTAAAACAAATAAAAATGATGAAAAGATTTTAATGATATATATTGGAATTACATAGTAGGAAATTATTGATAAAAGGGTTTGAAGTGACCGCCTTCTTTAACAAGGACAGCAGTGAGGTGGTTCTGGAATCCATCCTTAACGAGTGAGTAGACTTCGCTGTAAATCGTGTGGACTGCAGTCCTTTTGTCCGGCTAGATCTTGTTGTGAAACTCCTTCTTCCATGCCCGTTGCACTGCCTTAATATTTTCATGGCATTTCGAGCACAATAAACACTCGAACATCTGTTGAATATTTATTCATTTTCGCTTGTGACAATCACAGCTAAACAACACACTTAAATTCGCCGCTTGCCAACGAAACACACACCTACCTATACAGTTACCCGCTCTAATGATCATGCACACCAAGTTTGGTCTCACTTGCTCGCAGCTAGCGCCATCTATTAGATTGCTTTCAAACATTACCCGCTGGGCCACCCTGTAAGTAGGGTGATAACCTTAACGTGTACAATTCCAGAAAAGGCATCCAGCAAGACAATGCAAAAGAAAGTCATTATATTTTTAAAGTCAATTTTCTAAACATATTTCGCTCCCGCTGGAGTAGGTTATACAAAAATGATTGGAATGCAGCAGTTATGGAGCGATTGTTTCACGAATATAAAGGATTCACTTTACTTAACACACTAGCTGCCACTTTTTACGCCGGAGATTCGAACCATCTATGTAATTAGATGCTGTACCGTCCTGCCCTCTTAATCCCGCTAGCGCATCGCACTAGAGCCGAGATGGAAAATTAAATCCTTTCACTCCAAACTGTTATCCTTCCTCGAGGGAAGATAATCGGAGAGAGACTTGGAGGTCTATTCTGGTACCCCCGGTTGGGTTGAGAGTTGCTGGGTTCCGTTGTTAACGCGGAAACCCAACCCAACCTAAACAGCAGAATAGACCCCATGCCGTCCACCGAGTGTGTTGTTCTGAAGTGTGTTTTTCTGCCGGAGACGCTAGGATGACTGCGAACTGTCTAAACTAGGCTGAGATGCTATATTTTAAATTTTGGGATGTTATACCCACTTGTACATAGGCTGTGAATTTACTTCATATTAAATGTTTTTTTAAAAGAAATTGAACCAACAGTCTGTTCGTTACAATCCCCCTTCTCTACCATGTAGAGAAGGGGACATTTAATTGGATAAGGAGTTCTGTGGACACGTCAGTGGCAGTGAATGTGTTGATCACAAAACAATAATTTGAACCAAGCATTTGTTTCTGTTGCTCAATGCGTGGCGTCTTCTTGAAAAAGCATATCCTCTGGAAATGGACATCTTAAAATTTTTATACTCTCGACCTCGATTAAGACTGAAAAATCTGTCGACTCCTATATTCGCCCTAAAATTTTCATTGCGACCGTAAAATAGAAAAATAAGAGTGAAAATTAAGTAATCTTTTAAAGATATAAAAGAATATTTATTAGAAAATTTTAATGAACAAATATTTTATTATATTTTTTTGTATATTCAAGATTATTTTCCTAACTATTTTTGAAAGATTTAAAAGACCGTTCTGTGAAAGTTTTCGCAGAACCCACTTACGGTCGCTATGCGCAGTTTTAGAAACTTTGCTGAGAAAGATTCATTGCTACGAAGCGTCGAATCTTGGAATTTGACTCGATACACTTTCACTTCTCTGCCTTTTAAACTATTCTTACAAATTAAATGGCATAAAATATGCGAAAAATCTTTTAAACTAATTATTCAATGCTAATTTAAAAGAAAGCTTCAACAAACATGATATTTTATTCAAAAGTATTCGTAATTCATTTTCTTGAAAGATGAAATTTTGATGTGATTTTTTATTTTTGCTACGCAACTCTTCCGCCCATTCTTTTATTTCTAATTCATAATTGATTTTTTAAAAGAGGAGAAACTTCGAAAAAGTTAAGAATATAAATAAAACATTGAAGAAATGTAATCGAAATATCTCGACGAATTTATTAACTTCCTTCTGACGTTACGGCAATCTTCGACGAACGGGGATTGGATTTCAGGAAAGGAAAATTATATTTCCTGTGCTAAAAATGATTTTTAATCTCGTTCTCGGTGGAGAAAATGAAATGTTACTACCCCTGCGTTATTTGAGAACATAACTTACTTGAAATTTCATGTCCGATATACATGCGGAAAAAATTCTTTCCATCTTGTTATTGGAAATTTTTACTAATGAGTTAGTTGTTCATCAAACTCGGTGGTTCCCAACCTTTTCTCACTCGTATACCCCTTGATTATTCTTTTTATTTTTGAATACTCCCTTCTATTATATCCCCCAATCCATACCTCATCACAAATAAGTTTTTATTAATAACGTTAAGGGTTTAGGTTAACTTAAGAGCCTAATGAACTTAATAAAATTTGTAATATTGATTTTTGTCTTTACATTTTATTCCTTTTTTTTTAAATAGAATTATTTCAATGTTAAAACAAATGAAAACAGCACTGAAATAATTTCGCATTAGGATGAGAGCTAACAATTACTAGATCTTAATCTACATGTTCCTTTTTCTTATTTCGTGAATAGGCTTTCAGTCTCGTACAATTTCCATTTTCATTTTTCATACGAACTTGAGAAACAAAATTCTAGAATATTCTTATGTTTCCACCATTATCAAGATCACTTTCGCGGCCCCCTAACTGGGCCCCCGCGTGCCCCTAGGAGTACGCGTACCACAAGTTGGGAACCTCTGATCTGGCTCAATTTTTCTCTCGTAAGCTTCCTTTCGCGATGCTCATAAACTTCCTCGAAAGTTTCAATCTTCTCGGATTTACAATACCACAAGAAATATCTGTTGCTGATTTTAAAAAAGAAAGGAATGTGTGTCTTGTATTCCCCTTTTTTCTTAAATTTTTTTAACTCGAGAATGAAAGGAAATTAAAGATTTTTAGCTACCTTATAAAATTCAGAACCTAGTGTATTTTTAGTTTGAAAAATTGCCTGTATTCGTAAACATATGAACAATGAAAGAAATCGGAAAATAGGGTAATTTAACCCTTTGCATTCCGAAATATAATAAGATGTATAATTATACACGTGTGAGTGTAAGGATTGATTTAGCGCTTTAGGAAGCTGAAGTATGTTGTTAGTAATTTGTTTAGATTCCAAAAAAGTAATATGTGTTTTTGTTGTTATATGATTTTTATTATAAGCGCTATCCATCAAAAATGTGTAACAGACGCGTCGTTCAGAATGTCGAGTCTGACTCGACATAAGAGTACAAAGGGTTAAACTGAGTTAATTATAAGATGAAACTAATAATTTTATGAAAACATAAATCATGCGAGAACTCGATTGAAACCCCCTCTGAGTACCTTCTGCGACACTGAAGTCACTTGGAATACTGCGTTATCAAGTTTGCTGGCGACTATCGCTACAAACATAAGATTTAGTATACTACAATTTGTTGTCCTCTGTAAAATTAGACCTGGAGCTTTGTAATGAATCTAGATACTATAATTCTAGAATAATTTAATAGCCTACATTAGATTAAAATTATTTTGTCTCCCATTTTGAAGCTGAATAAATACCATGTGTTATAGCTCTCTAAAAGAGGAGAACAATATATAAATCACCATGGCGCTCTCTGAAATTCTACACCATTAAGAAAATATTTTACCCACGTCGTAATTAATTCCTTCGCATAAGATGGCGCCTCTTACTTGAATATCGAATAACAGAATTTTTGATACTTTAAATTCATTGCTACTTAGATTTCATTAAAAGGCAAAAGTCACTTGGAGACGCTTAAATATCTAGAGTGTCCTTTACGTTCTTGTATGGATTGAAATGGCAATAAATGTCTCAAATAGGATGTCATCTAATTAGAAAATTAAATTCTTAATGCAGGGCATTTCGAGTCTCGGTAATCGCGTTCATCCATTTCCTTGCTTGAAAGTGTACTTCCTACTTGATTGTTGTCTGTCCACGACGAGATCTCTGCCCGCCAAGTGGTCTGGTTGGTGTCGGTCGATATAGCGACTGTTTATGTTAAGGAATATCCATTTGGAATAGGAGGAATCCGACGAAAGTCTGGTTTTTATTTTATTCTTGGCCCCAGTTTGCGGCAGGAAAATAGTAATAGTATTTTTTAAAGAAAGTCTTCTCGGTTTTGCCGCATTTTACCATGTAACAAAGATCAATGGGATTCTACCTACTTGAAACGGATTCCCTGTACGGTAACCTGTTTCAATAGCGGTCGCCACCATCCAGACAACTTGGCCTGAAGAGATCTCGTCGCAGACAGACAGTAGTCCAATTGGCCACACATTGGCTTTTGCCAAAGCGTATTTGTTTCTAAAGAAATTGAGAGGCGCTATTTGGCTCGTCTTGACTGAATTTTTTCAAACGCTGGATGTCCTTAAACGATTTAACGCATACAAGATTTACGTGCAAGTGTTGCAAGAATCTAAATCTTCATTCAATTCGAGATTAATTTTCAATCGTGAGGCCAGAACTGTTACTATATTGAAAATATAGCTATTATCCTAAAAGTGTTTATTTCCACCTTTTGTTTTTAATGCTAGTGGACAATGAAGTAAATGCGTCGTGAAAGATCCAGATGGCAGATTGGAGTTGATCTTCTTGGCCGACTGAGTCTTTATAAACTCAAAGGTTTTTCTACCAAAATACTCCTTCTCGGACGAAGTAACTAAAACAAAAGTAACACTTTAAGCATTATTTTCGCATAACCTGGTAAAGAGGGGGGGGGGGGGGCTCATTCTGTCTTACTGAAACTAGGCGATACATAAGATCAGTCATTCTTCTGGAGAGAGCTTCCTCCACCGAATTTCTATTCAGCAGAAATAAACCTTTTCCTTACAAAAGTTATTGTAAATACTGTATCGGTAAATTTTATTGCAAACTGGTGCAAGTGTTGTGCCAGTAATTCAGTAGGATTTCCTTTACACGCACACTTTATTGAAAATTCTAATCATCCTGTAGATCGTTTTACTCCCTTATCCTATTGCATGTAAGATGCTAAATTGATTGTTAGAATGGATTGAAGAAAGACAAAAACAAAGTTACTCCACGAGTGGTCGAAAGAGCTGCAAATCTTTTCCTCCAGTGAGAAAGGGGGAAATTCTTGTTTGCCTCAAAACCCTCATTTTGGGAGAAAACCAGAAGTCCAGCTACCCCCAGCTCTGCATAAGCATCCTGGGTGATCTGAATGATAGTCGTTGCAACGTTAATCGGAACGGAGAGTGGAGTACTAATAACCATGACAGGCCATGGCCAAACCCTTTCCGCGGGAGGCACGTCCTGTCATCAGAGTGGAAGTAAACCACACCACCACCACCATTATTAAACCCACTAGACAAGTGAGAACCTACTTACCTATCCGACGACTTCCCGTGGTATTCCCCTCCGGTGGAGGTCGTTTTCTGAGATAACGATTTTGACCAACCGTAATCTGAAGATTAACATTTTCATAGAAACAAGGCAGAAGTAATAATTGCAATGACATAAAGGATTTTCGCAACATTTCATTTTAATTAATAAGTTGGGAGAGAACAAAATGAAATGAAAAGTGTTGAGACATTACTCTTCGGTCTGTTTCTTGCGTCATTTTGACTTGATGAACCAAAGTAAATAATGATCTCTGGAAAAATATATTAATCTTGGTTTCCAACACGAGAAAAAGCAGCGATTCAGTAAAGAGCCAAAAATAGGGTCTCAAATGGATTAGAAAAAGATGAAAAACATAGAAGAATTATTGAGTCTGACATCCAAGAGAAATATTATCCCCTTTAGGGTAATAGTCAACTTGACCCAGACTTTTATCATTTTTGTGGAAAAGGACGTTACTTCCATTTCCTTACTTCATAAAGAAAGGATGAATGTCCTTGTCTCTAAAGAACCGAACAACTTTATGTGCCATGAAATCACTTCCAGTGAAAGTAGAAATGGAACTCCTGGGGCTAACGGTCATTAATGGAACTCTTAATCCCAAACCTTTTGCGCCTTGTTCTTCTGATTTATTCATTTCCCGCCCACGGCATTTGTTCTTGTAGAAGTTCCACTGTCGCGCAACTCTCTTAAATGAGAATGTCCAATTACAAGTCTTTTCAGTATTGAAATGAAGTTTCGGACCTTCTAGGCATGTCATTTGCTGCTTGAAGTAAAGGAGCTTGAATGAAGTCGTGTGGTTCTACACATAGTTCAGGATGAAGACGAATCACCAAGAGTATTCTTCCTAACTTCTTCGTATAATAAAGAGAATAGAGTATGCATTTTGTAACAGAATTTTGTAAATTTTTTTCGTAAGAATATTGTAATTTTTTTATGAGTACAATACTTTCTCTTCGTATTCTCCGTATGCGAGAAAGAAGTTAAAAAAATTTGAATTCGGTAACAGACAAGTGAAAATACAGAATTACGGAACATCGTTTTACAGATGAATATCTCATCTTTTATAAATTGAAAAATATTTAAGACTCGCGTAGTAAGAACTCCAGACTAAAAATTTTCAGAATTGTTTTTCTATCCACTAGAGCAGAGGTTCCCAACCCGTGATACGCGTACCCCTAGGGATACGCGAAATCAAAGTTGTTAATGGCTGAAGCAGGAAAACACAAGGGATTAAAAAAATTAGAGAATTTTGTTTCTCCAAGTGAATACTTGCTATTTTATAACTATATTACTTGAATATTTGGTTATTACGAAGTGTAATTTTTAACTACCCTTAAAAGTTAAAACGAAATAATAATACTTGTTTCACTTGCTTTGGCGTTGGACTAATACTATTGTAAAAATGGAATGCAATTTAGTATCAAAAATAAGTTCTGCAAATGTTGTTAATTCGTGTCATTTCACTTTTCAGCTAACCTTAATATTACGTAGATGGGGGGGGGGGGGTTGGATATGATTGGTAGGGGGTACGCGAAAATATAAAGAATAATCAAGGGGTACGCGAGGGAAAAAAAGTTTGGGAACCCCTGCACTTCATTCAACCCGTTGTGGGTTTCTTTTAATCAAGAGACTCAGTGAATGATGCTAGTAGTAAAGCGCTCTGATGAAAAATGGGCGATACACTCAGCTATAGGATTCTTTTACCCAACTAAAGTTCTTTGCGTTCGCTGCCTATCATGACTTCCAGCGTCATGTGATGTCTATGGTTATTCACGTGCTAGCATTTGGCGATTTTCAAAGCTCGTAATTTGAAAAAAATAATTTAAGTCGGTTTATTCACCAGAACTCAACTTCTGGTATATAAATCACACGTTCATCGATGAAGCGAATGAACATCCTCTTTTTAAGAATTATTATTCCCTAAATTATTTTCATCTTTTATTATATGAATATTATAATTTTTAAAGTATTTAATTTTTGATTCTTTTAATTTCCAGCCTTTTACATTTGTTGAAAGACAGCTTCAACATGAATCATTTTAGCCGTGTTAAATCACATAAGGGAATTATTTCTTATATCTATATTAGCTTTTTTTTTCAAACAATTTTTATTCATTTAAGATAATTGTGGTGAACAGGTACATATTAATTTCTTAAACTGGAAACTAAAAAAGAAATTCCTCGTCATTGGCGAAGTGAGAGAGAGAGAGAATTTCTCAAAAGATAAATTTTATCATTGAAGATTTTTCATTTATAATAAAGGAAAAATTTTAGAATGTTTTGTTTTTAAAATGAAAATTCTAAAATGTTTAAAATGAAAATTCTAAAATTTTTAAAATGAAAATTATAAAATGTTTAAAATTTTATCGTAAAGTTGAATTGTTTTACGCTGTTGTAAATTTTAGTGAAATTTTCAGTCCATTTTCCTTTTTAAGAGAAATAATCGTAAAGTCTTTTATTGCTTGGCATGGTATCTGCGTATAACTTCCATTTATTGCCAGAATTAAAATGTATTAGCATCCAAAACACGATAAAAATTTAACATCGGTTCTAACTTTGTTGTTCATAAATATAATACTGCATTCCGTTTTGCCTTTTTAAGCATAGGTATTAAGTTCAATTATCATATGAACCTTCCACTTTAGAGTCATATTTATAAAGTTATTTGTATACGCGTGTAAATTTAATTTATCCAATTATGCATATGTATGCTGTGATGTAAATAAATTAAGTCTACTTTGTTTACCTGATAGTCGTCGGTTTAATAATTTTATAAGATTTATAGTACGTTTAAAATACGTGGACGAATTTTGTAGGGTATATATTTGTAAATTATAAACGAGAGAAAAGAGAAGCTGAAGGACATTAATTTGAAGTTTACTGACATCATATGTTATTTTCATTCGTATGAGTGAAAAAAGTAAATAAATATAAGACTCTCATCTCTGGTTTACGTTTATGACTCATAAACTAAGAATTCATTCTGTGTATTAGTTTCATTTCTGATATTTAAAATACTTAAAATACTTAAATACTTAAAATTTCCAAAGTTACATAGAGTAGAAAGCTTTTCTTCTATTTCGTAATGCTATACAAATTCAATGTTTTTGGTGTTGTACGAAGTGGTGACTTAAGGCTATAATTTGGATGGAAAATATTTTCATTGTATTTCAATTTTTAAAATACTTTGATTCAGCAGATCTGAACCTTTTTATGATCAATGTGCCTTTGGGAAACTGGAGAATATTTGAGGCACTCATTAAGAGTTTATATGTCGTAGCGATGAAAATAAATAAAACGCCTACTTAAACATGTTTGAGATTTTGTATTTAATTCATTTTCGATATTAAAACATACAAATACCAAAAAACGCTACTTTGTAAACAGTTTCCGCATGAGATGTCAAATAAGAGATTCTCCAAAAATATCTGTAAAGAATATCAGTTGTCCTAATGTATAGATTGTTTTCTAATCAAAGAGGTATATTTGTATAAAAGGGGGCGTTTCAAATTTTTATTGGTTTTAATTAGAAATAGCAAATAAAGTATTGGCATTCATTCTTCTAAATAATGTTTAACTGTACATACTTAAGCCTTTAACACGTCGACTTATCTAATTAGATGACCCCTTCTCCGCTATCTTTTAACTACAGTAAAGAAGGCGCTCTAATTCGATAGTAGGTGTGAATCGCAGACGCGACTCAAAGTACGATCGGCAGCCAACGTGTTAACAGGAACACCCTGTAAATAACAGTTTACTTAACACGTAATTTAGCTGTCATTTTGACCTACATTCCAGTGAGAGGGTTAAGAATCGCGAAGTTTCTCCAACTGATCTTTGCTAAAACTTTAAATGTGATTTAAGATCTGAAAAAGTAAATGAATAAAACGAAGTAATTTACTATTGTGTGAATCTGGATCTTATTTTACCTTTTGATTAAACAGAAGTATAAAAAGGATAATTTCTAGTGCAAAAAAAGCGTGGCAAGCAATATCTAGGACTGAATAGAAATTATGTCGACCGTAGGTGACCCGATTCCCAGGAGTACTTTGTTGTCTGACTGACCCTTAGCAAAATTGGATGACTTCTGTTTTATTATTATGATTATAATGGACTTATTTTTAATTAATCATTAGGAAAGACTCTGTGCATCTGTTCCCGATTCGAATCTTTTCTTTTGAAGAGCATATCATCTTTTTTTTGGATTAAACGGAATATTACTGTCTGTTCAATTAAATCAGAGGTTTCCAACCTGTGGTACGCGTACCCCTGGGGGTACGCTAAGGACCAATTCGGGGTACGCGAACTTGTTGGGAAATTCTGCATTTTAAGCTAAGAAGCTTGCATCTTTTCTAAATTGTCTCTCGTACCTTTATTCTAAGATTTGAAGCATTCTTTCTTTAAACTAATCACTTCACCTGACATCCATTTTTAGCAGCTATTTAATCGGAATCGTATGACGTTGTCTATCCGATTCCTGCAGCTGATATGTAGATGATTATTAGAGTATGTATACTTGTCTCTACTATGTCATTTAGAGGGGAAGGAGAGAGACCTACGGTTCTCTAAGCATTCTCTCCTCGGAGAGACTTCAGCTGTAAGCTGTTGCTTCACTTTAAGATGTGATATGTAAATATGTTCTTAAATGTGGTCGTCTAATAAATGTCTATTTTAAATCGTACGATTCGTCATTTCTAAAAATGCTCCATCTCATAGAAATTCCACTGCATGCAATAAGCCAGGACGCTTTTAGCTTATCCAGCAGCTCTTCATAACTAGTATTACTCAAGCTGCCTGTCTCTACTTTACGAGACTAACAAGTGATATTGGCAAACTCGCTTCCTGTGCATAACAGAACTCAATGTTAGTAATGGCGGACACAGGAAAACATAAGGGACTGAAAATCTTTCAGAATTTTGTATTTTCAAGTTCAAGTAAAAAGTGAAATGGAAAGTTGCGCAAGTCCTAAAGCTTACCCTCAAAATAAGAAAAAAAAGGAAGCAATTTTTAGCTATCCTTATGAGTTAGTGCGAAATTATTACAATACGGATTTTATCTGTTTTAACGTTGAACTTAACTTTAACTATTGTAAAAATAGAATAAAACTAAAATCAAAAATAAGTCCTGCATATGTTGTAAATTCCAGTCATTTGACTCTTTAGCTTACCTAGGCCCTTAACGTTATTAATAGAAACTTCTTTGTATAGATGGATGGTTGGAGGGGGTACGCGAAAATAAAAAGACTAATGAAGGGGTACACGAGGAAAATAGTTTGGGAACCCCTGAATTAAACCATTAGTGCCCAACTCGCATTTTTTCAATAATATTAAGTATGCCAATATTACATGCCTTGAAATTTACTGGAAAATTGCTAAAAAATTCCTGCCTGAAAAATTTGTTTTAGTGCCCTCCTAAACCTAGCATCCCTATTTCTGGATACAAAAGAATATCGATTACAATTACGATGAAATTCCAAAAAAGAAAAAAAAAATATTCTTACAATTGTATTTACTGATATATTTGTTAAATGCAAGTAAATTAGTTGGTAAATTTGTTCAATTATTTATCTTTTCTTCTTGACGTTGCAAAAAAACTACTTTCGAGTCTATTATTCGTCTATTCGGTTATCCGTCGCAGCCCTGCTCCGGCCGGTGACAGTTAATCGAAGTTTTACTCTATATGGAAAGTTATCCATTTATTATAAACTAGCCGCCTTCGGCGACCAGCTTGTTTGCCGGGAATATAATTTCATTTGAATCTCTTGTGTATAATTTGATATTCATGGTTCCCGTAACAAAGTAATTTTAAATTCCAAATCGTGATACTCTTCCATCTGTTCTGCTCGTTGTCTGCATAAACGTCCTTAATGGAGTCCAGTAACTGTCTGTGTCGTGTATCATACAATGGCATCATCTTCAGTCTCTTATTCCTCTTGAAAATATGCATTTGATTTTAACTTTAAAATAGAGTGGCACATTTTACTTCCAACAGCATGTTAGCTGGATGAAAATATGTATCATTAAACATAAAAAAAATATTACCTTGGCTTTCAGCAATGAAGAGAAGCACGCAATTAAATATTTGTTTAAATAATGGAAACGGTTTGAATTGCGTTGCAACAATGAAAAGTATTGTTGTAAATTATGCCAAAAATATTTTTAAAAATTCATTAAAATTAGAGAAAAATCGAACGGCAACTTAATTGATATCACTCAAAAGGTAATTAAGGATAAACGCTGAAATTTCGCTTGATGTTTAATTAATTAAAATTATAATTAAAATTTCGAAAAAGGGCTCCGAGGTTCATATTCCCACCCCCCAAAGTATGTTTGTACCAAATTGTGTAGCTCTAGTTCGAACGGTGTGCCCTGCAGAGCTCCGACACAAGGATACACACACACATTTTCCTTTATTATTAGTAGAGATGTTAACTTTTTGTTATAATATGTTTATATATGGTGAAATACTATATTTCAGATATGTTAAAGAAGAGAATCTCGTTGAATTTACCTTGTGGGGAATTTTCCCGAAATCAAAATCTAGGAAACTCCCCTACATCTCTTTGTTAGTATTTGCCCTGCAGCTTGCTTATCATTAAACCGTGATAATAATACAGATGGCTGCTTAATGTGAAGCCAACAAAATAGCATCCACTCAAAATCCTGCCCGATTGGCTACCATGAAAATCCGAAACGCCTTCTCAGTTACGATTTCTACGCATTCGTCTTTGCTTATAGCTCTCATTCGCGTTCATTACAGAGTGACTACATGAGCCTTTCGTCCACTATCTCCAGCTCATGGACGTCGTTCACCGTTCCCTGCCTTTAAATATGGAACGAAGCTGTCCCACCTAACGAGGAGGAGCCATTACAATTTGGATAGGCGCGTGTCCTCAAAATTCGAAACCACGGCAACATAGTCGTTCATTTTAATAATTCATCAATTGGATGCGACGGCGATTATGGTTATTGCTTGTCTTTTCTATCCTGCCAGGTTTATGACCGGCCTGCACATCCTCATTAATGAGGTGGAAAGTTCCATCTACTTCCTAAACATCGCTGTTGATTGCTTTGGGGGGTTTGTGTCGCTGATAGACATGCAATCTACGGTTTAAGTGAGGCAGATTTGGAGTGGGAAAATATCGGTGGAAATCATGGTTGTGCCATTTGGTGTAGATAAATATGGAATATGCCAATGAGCAAATAGTCTAGTATGTATTCGGGATGCCATCTTGGAAGTTTAGGCAGATTTTTTTGTCACCGTTTGCGTTTAATGTTTTATATATGTGAGTGGAAAAACGTCTTTTTTCCAGAGCGCATCTTATAGGTAACTAACGATGAAAATTGGAATGCATTTTACGTAGTATAATATTTAATAGAATATATTAACCCTTTATTTACGACATTAACTTAATAGCGACTTTTTAATCTTTTTTTTAATCATTCGATAAGTTTTGATGTAGAACAATCCTTGGAATGAAGAAAACACTTTTTTAATTTATTAAAATTACTTAATTAATTTAATTAATAATTAAATTTCAATTTCTGCCTTCAGCTGCCTTTTACTGCTTGTTATTGGAACTCCATTCTCCGTGTTCTTGTGAATTCTGTGAGCAGAAAGAACGACATTGCGAAGAAATAAACGTAATTAAGGCGGTACTTTGAAGTACCGTCAGTAGACAAAGGGTTAATATTGAAAATATTAATATATATTACTGTGGCTAACATTATCACGAAAGGCAGAAGGATAATTTGCACGCCTTTTTATCCAAATGAACGTGATATTGCCTGAGCTTTTAGTGGCAGTAGATGCAAGTTTTGTTCTTTATTATTTTACTTTTTATCGATATTTTTTATTAGATAAGCCGCCAGTTTTGGCGCTTTTTTCAATTATTCACTCAAGCCTTATTTGCCTCAACCCTTACCTCTACCATTTGGAACCTAAGAATTCGGAATATGAATAAATTATAATAATTCCTGATTCTAAGAATAAATTGTAATAATTATTGATTCTAAGAATAAATTGTTATGATTTTTACAATTCTCAGAATAAACGCTAATAATTCTAAATTTTCAAGATAATTTCTAATAGTCTGAAACAGAAAAACGAACTAGGTCACGTAAATTTTATGATTTGTCTTGAGTATAATTCGGTAATATGACTTAATTTCTGCTTTCTCGTTTTTTTAAATTTCTACATCTATTCATTTAAGGCTTTGCAGCATTTTTATGGAGAATTTCCTTTCATAAAATTACTAATGATTTCTGTAATTCCTTACAGTAACTCGTAGTTTATCTTTAAAATGAAAATTTTTATAACTGATACCACATGCATGACTTTATAATTAATATTATAATTTATGTAATAAAGTCATATGGGGGAATATTAATTATTTAATTTCTGCTTTTTCGTCGTTTAAGTAATATAGTTCTACTTTAAACCTCTGCAGCATTTTTATGTAAATTGTCCTTCCATAAAAATATACAATTTCTACCATTCCGTAGAATAATTAATAACTTATGTTAAGAGTAAATGTTTAATTGTATACTTTAGTGACTTTATGGTTTCTTTAACTGTTTTAACAGTTTACAAATAATGTTTGACTGGCAATATGCAAGTAAACAATGGCTTATTCCAAATATCTTGTTTGTTCGTTAATGGTTGTCGCATTAACGAACGCCGAGGCATTTGTTATTCAAACATAATTCTGCAAATGTTCTTAAATAATAAAAAGCGGCCCCATTTAATACAATGGAATTTCGTTAACGAGAAACAAAGGAGCAACTAAAATGGTGATATTATTTCGTCTTTTCCAACCGGATAAATGCTTTCTATTTATTTCCTTTTCAAAGAAGCATATGCCGCAACAGTAAAGGTGAATTTGTGTTTCTGAAGTAACAAATTCTGATTTAAATTTATTTTAACGAAAATGAGGGACTAGATAAGCTCTGTTATTGTTTTCTATTCAATATTGAAAGTATCTGGCATTTAAAAACAGTCGATATTCATTTTGTGCGTCAATTTCTCGCATCGGATCATGATATCTTTTAAACCAGCCAACTTTTGTGCTTTGAATCATTTCTATGTGGATTGTTTGCTTTCTAAAATTACTTGAATTACCTTATTAGCACAAGATTATCTACAATATTGCTAAGATATCTTAACGATATTGTAAGGAATACAGAATATCGAACAACATCGAAGAGATGCCGTACAATATGTTGGGTTATTTATTTGCGTGTCTGAATTTTAATTCCGTACTTCACGAATATCCAATTATATAAAATAGTCTCAAATTCATTTTTATGCAGCTAATTTTATTTAACTTTGTCATGTTTGCGTAGATGGAATTTTGTAATTGGTTTTTCACTCACTTCCTGGTGTTCTGCAATTTTGTACACTTATGTTCCGGATGCAAAACGCTATTTTAATATTTTCAGAACTTAGTTAATCGATTTATTTCATGAAATGTTGATTGCATACGAGTGGCGCCACCTGGAAAATGAATTCCAGGAAAAAAATTGATTGCAAAATTCCGTAATATTTATACTAGTGATTTATAAATTAAAGATTAAAATGTGGAAAATAATTGAAATTAAAATAATTTTATTTTTAGTACAGTGATAAGAGTGTGTTTTAAGGTGTTTTCATTGAATTTAGTTACTGTTCGGGTTTTCCGATTTGCAGCTAATTTAGACGTAAATCTCTTAAATTTTTCAAAAACTTTTAAAACCTCGAATTCGTGAGTTTGTTGTAATGATCTAGAACCCCATAAAAACCATTTTTGCTATTTATTTATTTATGAATTTGATAAAAATTTATGAATTTTGAAGTTTCATTTTTCCTTTTTTATGGTTGGGTGTAAGTTTTAAGTCAGAGTAGTGCTTCTACCTGGTTACGAAACAAACTAATAAATTGGAAAATTATAATAAAGTTTTACAGCATTTCAGAAATTTAAAACAAACTGATAATTTTGGAGATATAATACAAAGACTATTTAAGCAAAATATTCTTTCATTTCAATTTACTTTTAACATTGGTTACAAAATTAGTCTGTTTTCTGCAGAAGGATTTATTAAATGCAGTACGTGGTACGTTTGAGTTTTATACCGTAACGGAATCGACGGATTCCAGAAACCTCAATACAAAAATGTATAGTAACACTATTAATACAAAGATGTATAGTAACACTATTAA
>BGPR01000138.1:45030-181824 GCA_013235015.1 Araneus ventricosus | reverse complement strand
TTTTTTTTCATTTGCTCAAATCGAATACTAACTCAATAAATTTTCATGTAATATTTTTATAGAAATAGCTGTTTTCAAAACGTTCAAAATCATCAATAAATTCACACGCTAATATCTAAGTAGTGGAACTATTTATCCAAAAAAATACAGCCCCCAATCTTATTAAAAACATTAAGAACACTTGCCTTCTAAAATAAATATCATTAATATCTTCCAGTCGTTCTGCATAAACATAACACATTATCGATATTTATGGTAAAACCTATCAAGAGAAATTAATTACTCTTTTCGATAAAAGTAAAAATATCTTTGGTTCTGGTTTTCCAACTCATGCCCACATATTCCCACCAAGCCGTTGCCAGTCAGTCATAAAATCTCAAGCATTCATCTCAATAAACTCTCCCAAAAATAAGCAGGCGGTATATCGGCCGTTTGGAGAGTTTTCGAGAACGATGTTGGTTTTTAACCAATCCTCTGGCAGTCATTATTTTGGACAGAATCGCAGACTGAGTGGAAAGGAGTTATTTTAGCATTCTGGGAAAATACACCATTGGGTTACTACTATTAATTGCTGAACATGATAGAATGACACATATACAGTTGATATGCTGATCTTAATTATAAATGAAAAGAATTTCAATTTAACATTAAAATGCATCTGGTCTGATTTCCTTTTCTATCATTAAAATGAATCCTCAGGTTGGTTGGAATTCTTGTTAATGCATTATTTTCCGTATATCATATAAGGAAGATAATTAGGATGTAACAGTCTCTAATTCTGGAATTTGAAATACGATTACAGAGTGAACACAAAGATAATTCCATAACCTACTTTGAAATACATTTCTGACAGTTTGTAGGTTATTTTTCTCTATATTCGAGATGAAGAAAGCGAATTTTTTTGTTCTTTTAAATCCTTTCGAAAGGCAGATGACACGGAAAAGTAAATTAAAATTCGAAGAAACTTAACGCGATACCGATCGAAATATCTACAGATAATTCTTTATTTTATCGAATTATTTTAATATCGGGTTCTTAGAATTAAAATATCCTTAATCAGAGCTCTACAGAGTATTAATGTCTCGAATCGGAATATCGGTCATAATGATCGCTAGAGTATAAACCAAATTATGCGAGCAAGTAACGAGAATGTTAACCAAAAATGATGAGCCCCGTCCTACTGTAGTGCTCGGGTTTCCGAATGACCAAGCCGCCGCGACAATAATAAGGGAACTATAGCCTGTTACTAATGGTCACCACCGGTTCCGGCATAGACCCCTCCGGTAGGAAGTACACCCCGCCATCTGAAATGTGGCCAATACAACCATGAACCCATTAATATACCCAGGGGTGGCGCCAGAGGGGTGACTGGGGGGCCAGGGACCCCCTGTCGGGAATGCTGTGCCCCCCCCCCGTCGGGGAAAATTTTTGTACCCTGTTAGAGAAAATTTTTGTACCCTGTTAGAGAAAATTTTTGTACGGAGTATTCAACTAGTTGATAAATAAAGATCTGGCGAAAATTTGAGACCAATTTCATTACACCCATAAAATATTATGTCATTTAGACAAGCTTAACCCCTTGGCCTACGAATTCATTTAACCTCCTAATTAGACGACAGATCGTATTTGGAGCCTGTATTATGACTTCATTCCATATTCTAAAAGGGCACCCTGAGATGCCTAAAATTGTCTGATTTTTGTCTTTTAAATTAATTTTGTAAAAGTAAGGCTATCGGTACGAATAAAATGTCATTTACTATGACAAATTTTGTTACAACTAATAGTCTTTCTCAAATGTTTTATTATTCCTTCATTTTTAAATATATTTTGGATTAATCGGATCATTGATTATCAGAACAGTTTCGTAACTCTGTTTCAGTAATTAAAACAATAAAAAAAATACCGAGAAATCTGGCAGCTAGATATCTCCCGGTTTCTCATATTTTAACTGAAATAATTTAAATTGTATGAAAGTCTAGTTAATTAATAAATTTCAAACAAAAACCCGAACTTAATATTTAATGCCACCTTATTTTGAATTTTTGATTACATTAAAATTTTAATCATCTTTCCTGTGGTAGAACTGGCAATTGCTGATCCTATTCCGTGGTCCTTAAAGCGAAAGAAATTCCAAATCGTAGAATACTGAATAATAAAACGTTCTAAAAGCTTTTTTTTAAATGCCTCCGTGAAGCCAGTGAAATTTGATTAATCACAAGCTTCTAGTTATAAATGTATGCTGTTGATTCAAAATTCATTATGGCTGCCTTCGTTTGTATAATTTCATTATGTAAAACGAAACGTCCTCTTCACGACTTAAAACGCCGTTTTCTTGTTTATTGTTCTAAACTGCTTGAAAAAACCCCTCAGGCATCGTAATTGATGATGTTTACTGCATGGGATTTATCGGATGTTCTGCCTGTTGTTTTTACAGCCGTCGAAATTGATTTTAAAAGATGTTAATTATGCAAATTATCGAGAATTGACGTCCGTGGACCTTAATTCTGGAACCTGAGAGGCAAGATTTTTGTTTACATTCGGATTGATTAATACAGAATGTCTTTCCCTTGTTGCATAATTAATCGCTTGGTTTTTTTTTTCCTCTACTTCATTTTTTAAGTGTGAATAACTAATTAGCGAGAAAATAATGTTTTTCTTTTAATCGTTAAGGTTGTCTTTTTCAATAATTAGTGACACATATATTTGAGAATCTTTATTTGAAGATTAAATTTTACATCATGTCGCTATTGAATATAAAATTTCATTTACGATGAAAAAATGCATCTTTTAGATGGTATTGTAATCTAATTTAGGATGGTATCACTATGAATCAACTCGAGAAAGATACTTAGCCATGATGGCCTAGTGGTAAGATCTCGGCTTCGGAGCCATAGGGTTCCAGGTTCGAAATCCGATTCCACTGAAGATCCGTCGTGTATGGGTCTTGCCTTTGGTGTGGTGTGGAAGTCTGGAGAGGGGAGTGCCAACTCAGGTATCATCCTCGTTATCTGACTACAGTTCGAAATTTTGAGGTCCATCCCAAAAACAGCCCTCGTGTTGCTTCAAAAACGGGACGTTAATATAACTAAACTAAACAAGAAAGATACTTTTCTGCATGAATATAGTTTATATAAACGTCCAACTAATTAATGTTGTTTTGAATCGCATTGGAGATTGGTTTCTCCCATCTCCATTTCATTTATGATCCTATGTATGACTGTACTGGAGTGAAGAATGAAATGAGTGAACGACGCTTAATATGATTAAGCCTTTGACTGCGTATCCCGCGATTTCCGGCGGGGTGGAAACAATTCTATTTTCCGCTGCATCCTGCGATTTTCACACGCTTATATTTTTTCTTAGTACTTTTATAGCGTTGGATCATAAACTAATAAAGTTTTGCATACAAATAACAACTCGCCTGGCTCAACGGTATTTGAACAAGTTTGCAAACATTGCATCTAAATAGTGATTTAAGAAAATTTCACAGTCGGATGGTTAAAGGTGTGCATGGAGAACAAAAATATTCCGGGTTGCCTGAAACGGTTTTTTCTTTTACTAATTTATTATTTAAATTCTCATTCTGAGTCCTAAATTTTATTCTCTGATTAATATAACATGAATTTGCTCGGATGAACCTCAAGTACCATAGATAAATCTCGATCAGATCTGAAATCTAGCGCATCTACACGCAATTTTCTTTAATCTACTATACTTTAAATATAATCAGATTAATTATAATGTGTCTGAAACTGGTAAACAAGGTTTAGTTATAATCCAGTTCGGTATAAAACCTTGTCGAGACCATTGAGTTTGTGAATTATGAAGCAGCGTTAACAAACTTACGAGTTCAGAACAGAAGATTCTGGATGTCTGCTGCAGACCAACAAATTTCAAACAAGCATTCATCTCTATATCGTCGCTTAACAAGCAGTACCACCTATCTCAATTTTTTTAAGCATCAAAAAGGACGAAAATACTCAATTTTTTGCAACCAATAACGAATATTTCTGAATTTGTTTTCACATCTGTTTGGAATGGGGTCTCATGTTTATATCTGACGTTAAAAAATTCAAAAATATAAGTTATTGGTTGCGAAAAGTTGAGTATTTTCTTCCTTTTTGAAATTTCAGAAAATTGAGATAGGTGGTGTTGCTTTTTGGGCTACGATATATTAGATTTTGCTCAAACACTAGGAAAATTCTACATTTGTGTCGGATATCCCCGTTTGTACCACGCTGTGCATCTGCGCCCCATGTTCCCGCCCCAGCAAAGCCAATATAGCTCAAGGTGGTGGGTAAGCGGCTTCATAGTCTGTGACCATTAAATCGTGACCCCCCTTCTCACCCAGTGTGTGTCCTGCTACAAATCGATGGAGCCGCGGGCTTAATTTTAGAAAAAGCTCGGCTTTCCGCGAACTATTCCCTAATGGATTCCGCGAAACACATTCCAGAGGATACATAGAATGGTGGCATGGAAATGGTGCCATTTTCTGTACCGGGTGGTATATTTTCAAGTGGTAGGAAAAGGAACAGATATATTTCTTTTTTGTAGACCGGTTCAATAGCAGAGTGGAGATGGATTTTTTCTTAAAGGAATAGGAAGAGAGATTCGTGAAATGTTGGAAGTAGCATTGTCCCTCTTGGAAGAACTTTTTTATGTCACTTATTGAGTGTGGTTTGCAATTACTTGTCGTTGTCTCAACTTTTCAGTTGTGTGTTTGTGGAAAATAAAATGACACTTTCTGGCCGTTACATCTTATACCCCCTTCTTAAACTTTTCTTTAGGATTCTGCGTGTCTTCCGCTTATATATTTTATATAATGAGATAAGGTTAGGAGTCTTATTGGTGGTAAAACAGTTAGTGGCATCTTATGGAAGTCTTCGGCGAGAAATTCTCTACAATACCACTGAAAATAAAAATTTATTAATTGAACATGTATATGGTGTATTGTATGATTTTAATAGAAAAACTATGATGATTTATTATTTATTTAAAAATCTTTAAATAAAAATTATAAAAAAAACTGTTAGATTGCTGCCGTAGTTTTTTCCCCCGCTCACTTTCAGTAAGTATTTCACTTGATTTGAGTATTTCAGATAAAAAAGTGCCTTTTGATTAAGTACTGGAAATCAATTAAAATACCAGCTGCCATCTATAGGTGCCCTTACATTTGGTATCCGATAGACTCGCTTAAACTTTGCCAATTTCTTAATTTCGGATATATAATCCGTACTTCGATACCGATCGGCACTTCTACCGCTGTTATCAAAGATCGATATTTTGCTGCTTTAAAGAAAACGTAGACATTCAGCTAGAAAATAGATATCGCTACTATGCAAGAATGCCATAAATTCTTCTGTTTTCGTTCCTTTCGCCAAAATCGAATTCCTTTCCATTCACTTACCGTCTTAAATTCTCACGTAATACGTGATGGCGTCGTCTATTCAAATCGCGGGGTTAGAGGTTTTATGGGCCCTTTAAATTGCGTCACGTGCCTGGAGGGTTGTCCTGGTGTTCGTGTCACGGAAACTAATGCGGCGCACACCCATCACAAAGAGAAGGTGTCCGAACACGGCACTAACTCATTCCGACATGTGTTTCCGTGCTGGCACGAGTTTTTCACCCTTCCATCGCTTGCTCAGAGTACCAAAGAAGACAAAGGAACTCTAGAATATTGTATCTTTGTTTTTTCGATGTATTAGAACTGCAATAGTAGTAAAAAAAAATTTTATTTCATTTTTTGGAGGTCTTGCGTTTTGTAATCTAAATATCGATTTTTGTTGGATAATAAATATTTGTATTACTTATTTTTGTATTTGTCTGATTACAATAACCGAAATAAAATCGTAGCGTTTAGAATTACAGTGCAATCCCGGTTAACCGAACTAAAGAGGGGGCTTTCTTCGGTCAAGCCATGAACATCTATTACTGTTTTGTATCTAATTGTAGTATATAATTCTGAAGTGTTTTGAGTGTAAAACGAATTCAAATATCTCTTCGTATGCTGCACTTTTCTTTATTAACCTTGCAGAGGGCTCGCGTTTGCAAGTGATACTTAAATTGTGCACCGTATTACATATTTATATCGTTATTTTATATATTTAAGTGGAATTTTATTTATAAAATCTTTGTTTACTATTAAGTTAATGAATACAGATAACATAAATAAAAGTTGCATTTATTTTTGCATAATAACACGATATATATGTAATACGATGCACGATATGTCGTAAAATTTGCGTAAGCGCGCCGGCTGGAAGGTTAAAGTCCCGGGCGTCCCTTCCGTCGGGCGCAATGAACCTGACAGGCACATGTCAACAATATCGTAATTTTTACTGTTAATACCCATTAATTTTAGCATTCTAAAATTAATCACTGACCTTCTTGGGTGAGGCTTAAAGCAAAACAGTGGGGATATCATTGCAAAAATGTCTTGCCTTTGCGATTATTTCCGTGCCGTGCAGTACCTGTTTTTTGGATTTGTGATTTCAGAGGCGTTTATTTCAAACCCGAGTTCGGTTAACCGAGGTTTTACTGTGTTGCCGCGGTTGCTTCGGACAGGACTGTTGCAAAGTCGAACCCCAATTCCAACAAAGATCTGCCCTGTACGCAGAACTGGTGCCCGTTAACCGCGACATTCACGAACGCTCCACTCCACGCCAATCCATTTTTCAGCCCATCCATTTAGGTAGGGCATTCACGGACGCCCCGCATAAACCGCAAAACAGTCCACTACGGGTCACTCCGATACGCTACTGTATCTGCCTCTGCCCCAGCCTTCAGAACGCGAGGCCTCGCCTGCTTCTATTTTCTCTAGAGCGAGAGCCTCGCCCCTTCTCCTCCACGTATCTACACCGGTCGCATTTCAGCATTTACGGTCAAGAAGTTCCAAATTGATTTTAAGAGAAGTTGAATTTCCAAACTCTCGACCACACCAATTCTCATCGGATTTTGGCCTGGCGCGAGCCAATTTGCGTGGAACAGATCTCTTGTGAATGTCTAGCTTTAAATCGTCTTGATAAGACTTCTTAGTGTGGTGTAGAAGTTTGGAGAGAAGAGTTGCGATTCTTGTGTTATCCTCGTCTTCTGACTGTGATTCAGAAGTCCGTCCCAAAATAGTTCTCATGTAGCTTCAGAAAGGCTCGTTAATGTAATTGGAGCAATAGGAGCCCCACCTGCCACCATCGAATGAGGCAAAATAGTTAAATAGTGGATTAAGAGATGTTTTGTTTCACAATTAAGTTGCATAATAGTAGTGCTTGTCTAACAGATATGCTCGTAACTAAGTCTAATTAATTTTATTAGTAATTTATGTCGATTTCGTCGAAGTATTTACTAACTTATATGTTGTTAGGAGCGTGGATTACTGATGACCTTTCAGTAACAAAAGTTTCTTTGAACTGGGAGAAAACTGCACAGTTTGCTAATTAGAGGCCACGTGAGGAATTGACTACTTGCCATTACTGTGTTTAAGCGCAAACATTGGAAACGGGACAGATCGAACTGAACATAGCTGAAATATTTATTAAATGATAGCATACAGAAAAAATATTATTACGTACTTTTCGACATGGTGTTCAGTAAATCGTCATTAATTTAGAAGATATTCGTACGACGTATTTATCAACTAAGACAAAGAAAACTACTGTTGAAAGCTCCATAAAATTAACATTAAAAAAGACAAACTACTCAATTTTCTTTTAACATTTGACCGTCACGTAAATTGTGTTGAAATGTTCATCCTTACATTATTCTTTATTTAAATTTTTTCCCCCATCACCAAGAATTTCAAATTGTTGCATTGTCCTTTGACACATGCCAAAAGCGTTTTTCCTCAAATAATTTCCCCTACTTTTATCACTTTTCCTTTCTTCCGTGTTGTCGTTAATTTAAAGTTAATTACTAAGTCCGAAGTTTCTAATTTCAAGAAAGCTGTCATGTTCGCTTGGAATTTTTCCAACTTTCAGCATTCGAAAGTGTCGGACATAAAACTGAGGTTTATTGTTGATGAAACCATGTAAAATTAAAGAAGATTCCATCGAAAATTGTCTGCTATAACGATTTACATGTTTTTCTTCTTTAGTGCATTGTAGATGAAATGACTTAATATGCATAATTGATTGAAGGACAAAGCAAAACCGAATTTTAACAAACCCGGTCCTGACATTCCCGCCGATTTCATTAAACGTGTGAATTACGTCAGGTGTCAACATTTTAAAACTTGATGCATTCTTCTTATTATCATTGGTAACGCTGTTTCCAACTAAACCGTGCGTATATATATTCCCGTACTTAATTGTAACTTCGGAACCTTGATTTTTTTTTTCCTCGAAGAAACGGAATTACTGATCTGGCATTTATCAGAAATAGTTTTATTTTATAGCAGAACATCTGAAATTGTTTCTACTCGCGAATTTCTTTTTCTGGTTTTGAAGGAAAAAAATCACTGACGCCGGGTGCATCCGTTCGATTTGTGTCGGACAAGTAATTAGTCTCAAAATGTCGGAGAAGCGATAAGCAGCGTGAAGTACATTGGTAACAGTTGGGTAATATGCATAAACCTCCCGCGTAATTAGCGACACTTTTGCTTGACATTTCCACCAGAGATTGGAGGGAAGTCGGAGGTGCACTAGCCAGTTATCCCTTTAGGTGTGTGACCCAACTGGAATCAACGGACTTCACACCTCTAATCACTTATCCGACATTTTACTGCTAATGATTTGCCAGACAAAAATTCAAATGTGTGCATCGAACATAAACGTCCTCCTACCATTATGATGTTGATGTTGGAGAGAAAAGTGCCGACTCGGGTACCGTCCTCGTCATCTGAACACGGCCCAAAATTACGAGTCCGTCCGAATTAGTCCTCGATTGCTGCAAAATGGGACATGAATCTAGCAAAATTAAACTCTAAATATCTGCTAAAGTATATGAAATTATTCAACATCTGATGGCATACATTATCCTTTCTCTCCCTCCATACCAGAAGTTCCTTTCGGAAAGTTGAACTTAATGCACCACTTCCACTCCATTTATATTAGCATAAAAATCAAGGATTCGCAATATCTCGTGTTCTGTCGCCAATCCCGAAGAGAGGCACCAAACTGTGTCACTGGGGGACACGCGACTGAGGCACGCACACCCGCTGCGGGAGTCTGATTTTTCACATCCGACTCATGAATTTTTAAGGCACCCTCTTCTGTGCACCACCACATTCCAGGACAGCCGATCCTTTTTTTACCTGAACGGCTGAATGCGCACGCGCACTCCATTCGATTTCGCTCGCGCTGTTCGTTTATCTTTTTACATATCGTGTAAGATAATGACGAGAGCCTGTGTATAATTAATTTCTTCGAGTCTGTCCATCCGGAATCGGTTGGCGAATTTTTCACTCCAGTGGAAAGTTCATCGATTTTTGGGTTCTGAAGTAGATGTACGTGATCAGTTGTGGAGTGAAGACGTCGGAGGACCAACACATCTGAGGATATCCATTAATTCTTCGCACACTGTTGATCATTTATTTAGTTTTGGCGTAATAATCCGTGGGTATTGAATTGGAAAACTTCGAAGATTGTATAGTTCAAAAGATATTTTGTTACGGATTTTATTTCGTGTAACGATCCAACAGCATGCAGTGATGGTCAAACTTGTGTGTACTTTAGTAGTTGCCAAATTTTGAATCTTTACACTTCGCTTGTAGAAATTTTTTTAAAAAATCTCCTTAGGCCATTTCAAAAACATAAAATATTTTATAATGAATAAAAAATTAAACTCTTTAAAGGGCTATGTTTTTTCTAATAGTGGTGTATTGAAATATTTTTGGGATTGAGATTGATTTAAGAAAAGAAATTCATTTAGCTTATTAGATAAAATTAATTTGATTTGTTAATCGATTTGATCAGTAGATCTTGTGGTGGAAGAAAAAGCTCTTGTTGCCTCTTTTCGAGAGGGCGCTGTGTGTCCCCTTATTATAGCAGCGTCTCACAGTGTTAGGCTGTCTCTTTCAGCAAAGCTAAATTTCGGGCAAATTTTCTTTTTCACTGTTTTTTTCAGCAAATATTATTTATTGGGAAGTAAAAATATAGTTAACTTTTTTGAAAAATTTCCTTTGAAAATCATTCTGCGCAACAGTTAAGGGAAGAAAAGTGAGTTTTTAGAGCTCTGAATTTTTCACGGGAGTCTTCAATTTTTCTTTGTAGTGACTATGAAAATTGTGAAATGAGTAGTTCGAGGTTTCGAGTTGGGTTAACCTGCACGCTATAACGGAACCCGAACCCAACTGGGAAACAGAATAGACCCCTAAGTCGCTTCTTTTACTGAAATGCGATGGTTTGTCTGCGGATAGCTTTAGTGTTAATTCCGTGAGTTAATGATAAAACAAATCTGTTAAGGAAAAATCTAGAAAGTAGAAGCTTAATTACTGTTTTTTCAGTGCTTGTATAGTTGTGCTAAAATAAAATCGTAATAATTATCTTTCGCTGAACACAGGTATAGTTCAGCAATGGAATCCGAGACTAGCACTTTTACACCGGAAAGGGGTGTCAGGCAATGAGTCATATAAGCGCATTTCCGGAGTTCTTTGTTAGATCTAGCACAGTAAAATGTAAACATTACCCTTCCATTCCTCACTTTCCCCCCTATTTAGATGAAAATTACTCCGCCCGGCGCATGCGCAAAAGCGCGGAGGGCTTCCGAATCCGTTGCTAAACAATAGTTTGCGCTTGCATTACCTTCGAATAAATTTTTCCATTAGTATCGCCTTTATGAAATTATCGTTTTTATAGTCGTTACATTATATAATCATCCTTTATCGCGAGTCCTAAATTCTCCGCCCGGCGCATGCGCAAAAGCGCTGAGGGTTTTTGCTAAATAATAGTTTGCGCTTGCATTACATTCGAATCAATCTATCCTATAAGTCCTATGTTCAACTATGCATAGAGTATCTTCAGAATTGAATGTTATTCCCTCAAATCAAAACCACGATTTACAACCCTGAAACATAGCAATCTTTTATTCTCACAATTTTGATAACTTGTCACTTAAGCCTATAAGTCCCATGTTCACCTATTCATAGTGTATCTTCAGAATTGAATGTTATTCCTACAAATCAAAACCACGATTTACAACCCTGAAACATAGCAATCTTTTATTCTCACAGCCTCATAAAAAAGTCTGAAGGCAACTTCTAATCCTCCGCAGCACCTCATTTGCCTGTTGAAAGAGGGTGACGTGCAGAGACATAACAAACAAGGCAAGGCCGAGTGTTATTTTTCATCACTTACAACCGAGGATTTCTTTATTCACCGTTCTCTCCAATATTAACTCCTCGCCCGCCAGCGGCGCTCGCAACCTTCCCTCGGGCCCTGCAAATAGGCCCCCGTGGTTCCCGTTGATGGACGGCGGAACAAAGGGCCCGGGTCCATCAAGAATTCATGATGCGCCGGAATGGTCGGAGTCTTCCTTCTGCTTGGCATTTTACAGAAGAACAATGACGGCGGATGTTTTTCTCTCCTTTTGTTAGAGATTCTGGCGAGCCGCTGTATTTCTCCCTCGCCAAAATTAAAGTGTTGGAAGCATTTTACTGTGGCTTTATGAAGGTCCCTTGGCGATAGGAAATCCTGAAATCGATGGCATCATTTCTTTTAAATAGAAGCTAACTTTTTATTGGTTAAAAACAATTGGTTATCTTTCATGAGTTAAATACTGTCTTAATTAAATACAATATTCAGAAGACTGGAGCAAGTTAAAACGAATCAATAATATGTATGAACCCTCTTCACGCCACATTATTATTTGTTGGTAAAATATAAATATTGAAAAAAAAAATTAGACATACTTCATTTTAAAATTGTCCATTTCATCCAGATTAATTAGTTAATCAATCATTCATTATTCTTTTGTATCCAGATCGTGTTGCCATTTAGAAGCATGTTAGTGCAATATGAGGGCAAGTGATGGCATCTGTTGATTGATTAATAAAAGCAGATTACTCCGCCAAATAGCATCACCACCGAGCTTGAAAGAGCCAAGTGTCATTTTTTAAGTTAAAATTTGGATTTTAAAAATTTTGATAAGTGTGTAAATAAATGAATGAACCTGTTCATCAGATCAATCCATTCAGAAATCTATAAACGCGTCTCATTTATGGAAGTTTTAATTTTTTAAAAATGTTGACTTCCTTTAATATGGCGTGTTTTTTTTTCTGTGGTAGAATGTATGTCTCTCCTCTAGCATGAAATTGGATGTTAATTCATCAAATCAATTGGTCAATCTGTCTCAAGTGTTTCAAAGGCAGAACTTCATCTTTCGATACTCAGGGCCGGATTTGTGCACTTCTACGCTCTAGGCCAAAGCACTTAATTGTGCGCCCTGTTCTTTGGTGCATTCACCGCAATTATAGAGACGGCAACGTAAATGTGCCACATTTATTTAATGCGCATGGATGTGCTTAGAAACCAGTGTTTTGTGTGGTCTTTCCAAAATAATACTGGACTTTGTAAATGAATTATTGTGATTTCTTGCCCTCCGATTGTTGCGTCCTAAGTCATGGCCTTGATTGGCCCTATGAGAAATCTGGGCCTGTCGTTACTCATCTTCATCTCGAAATTCATATTTTGATTTTCATTATTGCAAAAGGTATCGTAGATTGTCTTTGAATTGAATTTGGCTTTCATTTTTGCGTAAAAAAATTTGTAACTAAGAGGCATTACTTGGAAAATACATGCTGTTACGAACATGTAATGTCTCTTTTCCACAGTTTTAGTCTCATGGTTGGAAAGAGACATGTGCAGAGGTTCTTACTGTCTATCGGAGAATTGAAGCCAGCGACCCCGACCTTGGCGACAAAATGAAAGTTCTCAAAAGCACTAGAATTTTCTCTATCTCTATTAGGAGCGTGGATATACAGAATTTACTAGATGATTCTATGTGACGTCACATCAAGTCAGAAAAGGTATAAATACCCGGAGTTGCTGAGATGAGACAATTGTCTTCGGAGTTCGAATAATCTCTTTGGAGTCTTGTTCGCATTGCGACTTGGTCAGCTGTTTGACGCTGAGCACAATTGTTCGTGCTATTACTGTTATTATTTGTGATCTGCTGTCTGCTTGTGTTGCTAATTTGTGCGAGTGCTGTTATTCCTGTTACCTGTTTTCCGGAATATTCTAGAGTGAAGAGTCTTTCTCCATTATCCTGCTTGTTGGATTGTTTCTACCGTACGCACACCGGACGTTTTTCGTAACAATACTGTAGATATCTCGGAAAATACATTAGAGAATCGTATGTATTAGCGCAGTTCATTCTTTCTCAAAATCAGCTACATATTCTCTAAACGAAAACTAGCCAATTGAAAGAATTGTTTTATATTTGAGTGGAAAATCATACTGAACTGATAATCCTGATACTTCCCGATACCCTTATAAAGTTGGTAACGAGTTAACTTTAAAACTATATACTAAACAACATCTTCCCAATAGTCGAGTATATTAACCCTCTGACTGCGTATCTCGCGATTTCCGCGGGTTGGAAGAAAGTCTATTTTCTGTTGTATCCTGCGATTTTTACAGGTTAATGTGTTTATTTAGTACTTTTATAATGTTGGATCATACTATTATACAATTAAAGCTTTGCATATCGATAACAACTCGCTTGGCTCTACGGTATTTGGTCACGTTTGCAAGCGTTGCATCTAAATAGTAATTTAAAAAATTACGCAGTCAAAGGGTTAAAAATTGATACATTAACCGCACAGAAATATGCAAGAAATATATCTTTATTAATTAATTGTTTGAGTAATTTATTTACAAAATGTATTTCGTCTTTGAAAAATAGATAGACATGAACTTGTGTTCGAATAAATCCCGGTAGGCCGTAAAAAGGTTCCCATAAAAGATTTAGTATAGCTATTAAGCCAAGTAAGCGCTATCACAGATCATATAAATCCTTCGCATCTAAAATGAATTGAAATTTTATGTTCCATTTGCCGTGATAAAAGTAATGACAACGATATCATTGTGATAAGAAAAACCATTTTCTTGATAAGGATAAAACCGTATGTCTTTATTGAACCAGGCTGGAGCTTCTTTATAAGATCATGATAAAAAAGAATATTCAAAAACGATATTTTCTTGAAAATCTTATACAAATATTCAACTGAAGAATTCATTCCAAACAATTGCGTTACTTGGAAAATACTTGATCATGATCAAACTTGATTCCTACTTTCTCGTATAGTATTATAATCGTCAAAAAAATTCGACCAGGAGGTTTCGGTGAATCTCCACGTTTTAGATTTTTCAGATTTCGAAAATGCCATTTTTGGAACTATGTCGTCCATTCAACCGGTTCGGTAGCTGTAATGGCAACGGGCACGGGGCATGGGGCGGCGTTCTGTCGGTCTGACGCAATAACTCAAAATGGAAAGATGTAGGCAAGTGAAATTTGATTTGTCTTAATGCCCAAAATGTAGATATACAGGGTGAAATAAATCGGTCATAAATTATTGGACCCATTTCAAAAATTAATTTTAAAAAACTAATGTTACAACTACGGTTTTTAAATGAGAGAGAAAATAAAGTTATTTTTCATATGGGTGGCGTACCATTAGGGAGTTCTAAATTTGCTACAGCGAGAGATTTAAACACGCAATGGCTGCCGATCAGCAGGAGCTGATGCGCGTTTTATTGTTTCCTTTTTTTTTAGTTTTTCTTGAATATCTCCAAAACTATTCCGTTTTCGAATTACGATTGATTTAACAAATTAAAGAGCGTAAAATTCCCTACAAAGTCGTGCTTTTATTTTTCTTCTAGCTTTAATAGTTTTGCAGATAATGGCTCTCAAAACTGGGAGAGACTTTATTAGGTTTTTTATTAATTTTATAAATGGGTCCAATAATTTATGACCACTGTGTAAGCCAGGTTTCTGAAACACCGCGCTATAGTTCCTCTTACTCTAAAATGAGCTGGTTCACCAATAGAATATACAAACTAAATAAGGACTGCCAAGACACAACAATCACCAACGCCATCAATGTATCTACTAAAATTTTATTATAAAAATATTTGATTTGATTGAGGGGGTTGGGATTTTCAGCAACAAAGACTATTATTCCCTATTCATTCCAAAGTTCTTTTCAGTCCGTAATCAAAAAAAGTTGAAAATTCCCATCAAAAGACGGACTAAAAATATTATAAAAATAGTAAGGAAATATACCGTGTTGCCATTCGAAGACGCCCCGGTGGCACAATGGCAAATGATTCGATTCCTTACATTGTATATCAAATTTTGTACGAAATCCATCAACGGAAATTCTGTCTCTGTCCATCCGTGTGCATGCGAACGTAATTCAAAAATGCAACAAGCTGTATGGATTAAATTTTGCATACGATTTTATCTCTAAAATTGTAAATATGCATCAAATTTTGGACCAAATCCGTAAATAGTTGACTTTCTGTAGTCTATCTCTCTCTTTCTGCGTTTGAGATCGCGATAACTACAAAATGCAACAAGCTAGATAAATGAAATTTTGTGTGAGGTCTCGATACCAAGAGCAGATCTACATGAAATTTTGGACTTATTCGGTGACGGGGAAGAGTTCCAAAATGCAAAATCGATTGCCTTTCCAATACGACGAAGCTAAATATAAAACACGCCAGTTTGTAAACGTATACGAGAAAGTCGAGTAGAGAACACTCCAGATGGTTACATCAGTTGAGTAAGCAAAGGCTTTATTGTTTAAGTAATGGCATCAATTCACGTGATGTCAGTCACATGACAAACATAACTGCGCATGTCATCTAAAACATGACTGCATGTTGTCCTGTGTCGTCATACTGCAAAACTGCTCAATGTATTTCAGTATTAAGTATAATAATAGAATATTATTAATTTAAAACAATAATAAGTGCGACACATTTTACTTGTGTTGCATGAGCTTGAATCGACACATTGTCTTTTGCATGCTGATAAAATAATCACGTAGATCATTAATGTTTAATCACAAATATATTTCTTGAAAAATAAGCAATTTTAATTATTTTAAGTTTAAGACTTCATATAAATTATTAGATTATATTGAACATAATTTTGAACTGTTCAGAATTATTTAGGGTATTACTCTTATTATTATAAATTTGTCAAGTATAAATACAAATTTATGAAAATACGCAACAGTCGTAAAATGTCGTTAATACCATGAGAATAAACTAAATTACTTTCCTCTAAAACTGCTGAAATATAAAGTTCTGTGCTTCAAGAAATCTTTAAAATTGACTGATTTAATATTTCAAGAAATATATTTTGATGTACAAAGAAATGAAAATATTTTCATAGGTGAAATGAGAACAAAAGAAATCACGAGCTGTGTTCCTAAGCTTTGTTTTTCATTACCGAGAAAAAGCGTCTTAAAAAATGTTTCGTCTGAACTTAGACTACATGATGTAAATCCTTTTCTAGCTGATTCTAACTTGCGATTTTTATCAAATCATTTTCTGGAGCATTTCTTAATTTAAAACACTTCTATAATTATTGAATAAACTCGCACAAAAGAATTTTATGTGCTATTTTCCTTCAAAAATCTCTTGCAAGATCGGAATTTTAAGGGTAAAAGATGGTGAAAATTGTAAGCGGATCGGGCATCCTTAATTTATTTAACATACTTATTAATTTTATCATCTATTTAGTTTTTAATCAGTTATTAATTTTGCGTATCAGTTATTTTTTTCTCATTAATGAATAATTTAGTTAACTTATTATTTTCTGTATAATTGTGATCGTGAAAAAAACTCGATGAAATAAATGTCGGAAACGTTTTCTTCCAATGAAAGGCAAAGTTCCGAAATAAAGATATTTTTTTTAAAAAAGATCTGTTACAATTAAATAAACATAGCATCTCTTTTTTTTTACCTACATAGTTCATTTTTCTATTCTGCACTTATTCGTTTTTAATTAAGGTATCCGCATACGTTCGAAAACCCATTTTTGACCGAAAATCATAAATTTTTTTTAATGTCTTATCTGAAAGCCTATTGTTTTTAGTTTTCAAAACAGTTTTTATTTTACATCTATGATGATCAGAAGTGAAATTAGAGACATTTTAGTAGAATTTGACAGTTGAAAATGGAGTGGTAAATAATACGATAAAGAAGCATTTTTCATTGTTTTTACTTAAGATATTTAAATTTTATTCTTTATTTTTGTTTTATACTATTTTACATATACCAGGTATTATTTTGAAAGATTTTCAGTGTGAATTTCTTTGTTTTCTATGACATTGTTGCAAATTTAGGTAATTTTGAATCATTGCAGTATCTTGATTCTCCGTTAATGATGTAATTTTTGATAATAAACGTAGGAAAAGTACATAAATTGTACTTATGATCAATATCAATCACTAAAAGTATCTCTAGATCAACTAATAGGCATTATAAAGTTTTTTGACTGAAAAACAATATTCAAATCTATCGATGGCGGCTGAATGATAGAAAACGATAACGACACATAAGGCTCATTTAAACGACTAAAAAAAATTTCCTATCAGAAAATTTTTAAAAATGTGCTAAGCTGGCAAAAACTAAGGACTAGCCTACAAAACTGGGGAGTTTTGAAGAAAAATTCTTTTTTCTTCTCATCGTAAATTAAAAACATAAACTTTAAACTCATTTTTCTCGAAATGTGATTTTTTGCAAAATTTTCATTTTTCAAACACGATAACTAAAATTCAACTTAAAATATCCGTCTCAAATTTGGCATACATAGTATTTATTACATTGTCTAGGTAATGAACCAAAATATAAGTGAAATAATGCTCCATTAAAAAGTTATGTATCTTTTAAGGCTTGAAAAAAGGCCAGAATTCTTTAAAAATTCATGATTTCACACTAAAACTCTTATAATTTACATGTTTTTAGATACATTGCAAAAATTTTGCTTCAGGACCTAGCCAATAGTTGAAGGATTATATATGCTAAAGTATTTATCATTCTGATAATTTCTTTTTGAACGAGGGTGTTTGAAAAAAGGTCAAATTTAGTGCAAAAAAATCTAAGTTTTTTCAAATTTTTAAAAATATATTTAATTCATTTAACTTTTTTCTATGATTTATTAAGTTTTAACATAAATGTCATATAAAAATACAAAAGTATTGCTTCAAATATCATTATTTAAAAAAAAGGCCTCCGAACGTAGTCGGATACCTTAAACTACTTTCAACATTCTCTCTCTGATTTTAATTGTTAGTTCTACACAATGTTTCCATATTTTATGTATTTCATTCATTGTTTCTTTGAGTTTAATTATTTTACGCATTGTTTCGATGTTTTAATCTATTCTACGCATTGTTTTGGCGACCTTAGTTATCTATTTTATTTATTGTTTCGATGATTATCAATTCTACATAGTTTCGATGACTTTAATTATCCACCAATTATTACAGAAAATTGTCTATTTTATCTAATTATTCTCTTTGCCATGAATTTGTATTTTTTATTCATTATTTGTCTATTTTATGTGTGTCAGTTATTCTCCTTTCCATAAACTTGTATTTTCTACAAATTGTTTCAACGATCTTATTAAGAATTCTACACTCACAATTTAATTCCAATATTCTTCTTTGAACTTTTACTCCAGTTCATAAACTTGGGAAACAAGTTGCCACGATTTTATCCCCCAAATTACCCTAAATAAATATAGCGTCTATTTTCTTTCTTCTCATTGTACTACGCCAAGAAAACATTTTCTCATTTTTTTCTCCTATTTTTATCCCCCACCACCACCAAGACCTTTAAGTGTCAGTTATCCTTTTGGGGAGGCAGTCTCTGTAGCAAAGAGGCACATTATCACTCTAGGAGAGTGCCTTGCTTGCGGCATTCCAATGTTCTTGATCCAGTAACCACGAACAAATATTAACACTTCGTGGCCACACAAAAAGTAAGAAAAAAACTTCTTTCAAGTAACGATTTTGTCGACAAAACATTGTTTTTAAAAAAAGACATCTACTGCTGGAGGCAGTCGTGGAAACTTTTATGGGTCTTGAAAAGTGTTGGCATTTCTGGAAAAGTAGTTGGTGGCAGTTTTTGTGATGCTCCAACCTTTAATGTCCTTCATTTGCTTGAACTTTTAAAGGATATGGGTGGTGGATTCAATAGAAGTGCCTATCACTCGACCTTTGACGAGTTTTTGTTAGCTCCGTGGGTTTGTAAAAGGGTCGTTGAATTATTTTTGTTCATTCTGCCGCATTTATGGTGCCTTCGTTGTGTTTTAAGGGAACGCGTTGAATAAATTTGGTTTATTGAAGTATTTTTAAATGAAGAGAAAATCTGTTTCGGAAGTTTAAAGAACTTACTTTTATGACTTATGATATAAGCTTTACTTTTATGAAAAATTCGTTTTAAAGGGCAGATGAAAAATTTTAGATTTAGGAAATATTTGTAACGTAAGTGGGTTCAATCTAAAATTATGCAATCAGTTCCAGTAGGATTTGGATTTAAGTTTTATTGGCATTGGTCCTATCATAGCATTTTGGCAAAACTGAAAGCAGTGGATAGAAAATTAAAAGGTCTTTCATAATTCTATATTTATAAGTAAAATCCTGAACATTTAACCCTTTCAAGGCCGATGGTTTCTCGTCGAAATCACCTTTTTATAAGGTTTTTCTTATCCTGGCGGTAGTCTTTGGAGGATCTATTAGAAAAATTGCGTTTTTAGTATCTAATAAAGACAATAGATGGCAGCACCAATTCTTTTTCCTAATGGATTTATACAGTCATTAACATTATTTTCACGAAAAAAAAATTGCTTGTGGCTCAGTCCAGCTGATTGAATTAGATTTGAAACACTAAGACTCGACTCAAATTCGGGACTCCTAATTATGATGTGTTTGGTTGTTTGAGTATCCATCTGTAATACTAGTAGATTGGTAGAAATGCTTAGCTCCAGTAATATAAGTAAACTGTTAGAAACGCTACACAGGAGTTATTTCTTTTATGTTGATACACCAGCTCAGATCTAAAAGCACTGAAGTACACCAGCTCAGATCTAAAAGCACTGAAGTACACCAGCTCAGATCTAAAAGCACTGAAGTACACCAGCTCAGATCTAAAAACACTGAAACCTCTTATTTTTTCCTGATACGTGCCACTAAATTTTTTTTTCATCTAAATCGATTTTGTAGACAGAGAAATGATTATAGCTTATTTATGGATGAAAATATTGTTTCAAATTCCAAAATTTGTTCGAATATTTATAAATAATATTCACACTGCAACATTTTAAAACAAAACTAAATTCTATGTGTGCATTTTATTTTTGTCTTTATAAGCTTTGTGAAGCAAGTTTTTTTTACTTGCGTATTTATAAGCTCTCTAAGGGTATACTTTATTTGCTTCTTCAGCTCTCAAAATATAGATTTTTAGTTTGTTTTAGAGTGTTTTGTATATAAAATTCCTTTTTATTCAAAAAACTACTTTTTCTGCCATTTGTTTTCGAAACTGGGCATTTGTTGTGGTTAACTAGTCAATATATCTTGCAATCCGAACGCATCATGCAAACCTTTGACTTGTTAAAATTTATAATTAATAAAATTAAATTAATAAATAATAGGAGTTAAGCAATGGAAGTAAGGTAAGAAGTTTTTTACCTTTTTCTCTCGTATTAACAAATAATCAAATAGATATTTGTGACTTTAGACTCATTCGATACTTCTTTGCTTGGAAAGCTTAAAGTTCAACCAACTCGATACCCAGAATGTTTTGAATAAATATGCAAAGTGGATTATAATAATTAATCCTAACCAAAGTTTTAATTTCAGGCGTAATATGGTAATAGTGCATCATTAATATTATGTTTGTAAAACAAACATTTCGAAATGCATAATACTCATCTATATTCAGATTCTTTAATACCTGAAGTTCACCGGTGTGTAATTATTAGCTATCATAATCACTCCAAAAATAGTTCCGGAAGCAGTTTAAGTTTCAGGTTTAGAAAATAAATCGCCTCTTTTTGAACGCTGTGAGTTTCTAAAAATCTTATTTTTCAATCCTTTTAAACAAGTTTAAAAAAAACAGCCGGTGAAGATTTAACAAAATTAATGTCTTTAAGTCTTAATGTAATCAAGTATGCATAGAGTGATAATTTATATTAAAACGAAATATTTATTTTTCGTCCATTGATCGTGTGGGTTTTCCTTCTATGAAAGTGATCATTTATTTTTTCCACTCAAAACGGGACATTTTAAAATTTTTTATTTAATATTATGTAAATTCAAGAAAACACGTATTTCCTCAGTTTTTGTGTATTAACGGAAAGATCGGGAATACACACATGAAAATAAATAATTCATGTGATCTTGCTTTTTTCTGAAGAACGCGTTTTTTCTTCAGTAGATTTAATGTAGATTACAAAAATAGAATGAAATTTTTGGCAAGATTTCTTAAAATTAACTTTGGCATTAACGTTGCTTTAAATTGCGACTTGAAACTGTGTTTTCTAGATCCTCCACAACTTATTCATACAAAAACAATGGACCCTTTCAATGGGGTGCATTAGTGCCAGGCAGACAGAATAGATTCAATAATTATACGAAAGTTCGTATGATTTAAATTATTGGCGATGAAAGTCTTTGAACAGATCCACCCAACGACTTTCGCTTAAAATATTCCCAGTGTTTCATTCTGTCACATCATGCGGTGTATTGCAGTTGGAACTAAGTGCGAGATAGCAGGCTTTTGACCATGTGTGGCAAGCATAGCTCATGCTCCGTTATCGCCGGGCTACTAGGCATTACCGTAGGATTTTTTGATTTTTAACCTCTTTTTGTTTGAAATTATTATTGTGGGTTGCTCTATTTCTGAAAACGAGACATTTGGTCGTCTCGAAACTGTGCTTGGCGACAACGGGACAGGCTACCAAAAAACTGGACTATGGTCACATTATCTATGCCCAAGGCTAAAACTTTAGATACCAAATAGAAGGAGCCTCATGTACTACCATGCTTTTCATGAGATGGCGTGATATTTTCATCTAGAAAACATTGATCTGCCGGGAAGTACCTTACAGCACAAACTTTTATTAAAAATCCAATTTATTTTTTAAAATCCTAACTGTTTTATCTTTATAGATTGTTTTGATACTATTTAACTTTTTAAAGAATAGGATATGATGGAAAGTTTTGAGTTCGTGATACTGGCTATTTTACATAAAGTTTTCTCATATTTTTTTTTCCCTGATAGTTGAGACTTTACTATATATGACTAGAAAAAATAAATTTTAATCGTTAGGTTTTAAGAATTTTAAACTACGTGTGGAAAAGCACTTTTGACCCCATCCATCGCACGAAATCAGTTTGTTGATGAAAAGACGAGAAAGGAAATGAATATTAAAATTAAATGAATATCGAAATTCAAAGAACCATTTTAAATTTCCCAAAATTGGTATATACTTTTAATTCTGAAGGTACACAAGGAACACTTGGGTCGTTTTCTTTCGTTTGTTCTATTAATTATGCACAATGATGAACATCAGTGTTCGTACCAACGGAGAGGGGCAAGTGGGATATAGATTCCCGAGGACATGTTTATTACTGTAACGCCACTGAAATATACTGATTAGTGAAGATTCTTTAAAAAGTCTGTAGTATAAAAATAAACAGTTTTATCTATTCTTGCTGATGAAATTTTTATCACACTTATAGAAAACAAAGTTTTGATTTTCCCACAAGTGTATAGAATTGCACATCTCTCTCTTTTTCTCTTCTCCTTTTCTCTATTTTTTCTTTCTTCTATTTCTTCTCTCTTTTTCTCAACTATGGGCATAGGGTAAGTTTTTATTTATGATGGCTAATTTTAAAAAAAGCCAGATGGCTGATAATTTTAATAAATCTTTTCAACGTTTTGATGTTTTTGTTTTTCATCTTTCTTTTGAAAAGATGCTTTTTGGTGTACAGTTCTCCTTTGTCTTTTATTTGGGAAATTTCGGGTTAAGAGAAGCTATGTTTGGTGCAATGCAAGCTTCTTGCAGAAAAAGTTCCCAATTATTATTTTGAATCCATTCCTTAGCCCTTGCTTGAAAAAATGGACTAGAAAGGATTCCTTGTTTGCTTTTTTTTCGATTACCTCTGAGTTTATCTTTGTTCTTTGTTTTTTGGCTTTCTTTGTATGATAATGATTTCCATAAGATTGCACGAGATGTTGCAAATCATTCTTAAATATTGATATCGCTCTATATTACGAGTATGGCACACTTTATATCATACTCCCTAACTGCATTTTGATTTGTAGGTAAAACTTGGGTAATTTAACATGAACCTGATACATTGTTCCGCAACGTGATATTGCTACCTGATTTTGAAAGATGGCGTCAATGATACTAGTGTAATAAACTATTTATGACAGATTTGTAACGAATACAAAGTATTTCTTGGAACATCATTAAAATAATATTATTAATTCTAAAAAAATGTGCTCATCTCTCGAAGCTCTTTTAAAGTGAATCACTACAAACTATTACGAAGAAAGCAATAATCCGAGAAATAATTCATTCTTTTAGTATATTAGTTTGTAATTTTATAATTAACACAATTTGTGCCGTAATTCGCTTGTCACAGCCCCAAGAGAAACGCAAGTGCGTATGTCATCTAATATCAACTGCTCTTTGCCTTGCTCTGTGCCGCTACGTCAAATTATTTATCCCTCTTGTTTTCGTAAAAAATTACACTGTTGTATGTTCTCCGATTCCGAAACCCTCCGTGCTTTTGCGCATGCGCCAGGCGGAGTTATTTTCACCAAAATAAGGTAAAGTGAAGAATGGAGGGGGAGATGATTACATTTTACTTAGCGTGACTTAACAAAGAACTCCGGAAATGCGCTCATCTTGCTCTTTGCCTGTCACCCCTTTCCGGAATAAAATCGTCCAAAAGTGCTAGTCTCGAGATATTGAAACGATCGTACGCATTTGACTTGTCTCACTTGACTATGGATTGACTACACTAAAAGTAAACGAATGCAGCTTATTATTATTTGAGATCTCATTGCCACCGACAGAAAAAAACAATAGTTTCTAATTATAGAATAAAAATTAGAATACTTTCTCGAAGTACCCGTTTATTGACATCGTTTAATCGCATTCTCTCTTCTTTAAACCCCTTCATTACCATCTCTACAGATATATGTTTGAAAGAAATCAATTTAAAACCCATTAAAAGCCCATTACATAGTTCCCATTTTATTTAATCTTATATTAAAAGTTGATACTTAACGTATCGATACTCTTGAGTTTATTTTTCACTAAGAAAGCGATAGATACGAATTATTATCAAATAATTTGATACGAAACTTGATATAAAGCTCTCATTTATTTTAAACTATCGGGATACGAAACTTGTTGTTGTTACTAATCTCCAATCGAGTCTGACGGAGTCATACCGGATCAAGGAATCCGTTGACTTGGATGAAATCAATGACTAAAAGGAGAGAAGAATAAATTTCCTATTAAGTCCTAGACAGTCCAAAATGTGTTTAGGTGATGCTTGATGTTGCTGGCATTTAGGGCAGAGAGAATAGATCTTGTTGCCCTCAGAATATGCAAGAAACTCAAACGGAAAAGAAAGCTTTACGCAAGTTAAATGAGCTGAACTCGTTCTTTTAATTTTTATCTTTTTCGTGATGATTGAATGCTTATTATTTCTTTTCTGTCTCGCTTGTAATCTATTCCAGAACTGTTTTCAAAATATCATTGAAATGTTTCGCTGGAAAGTGAAGCACGTTCGCGTGCTTAAAAAATCCTCTTCAAACAGCTCTAGATGGTAATTTATAAATACTTCACGCGCTTTTTTTTACGTTATCATTAATCACTTTTAAGCCGAGGGTGTACGTGAAAGTTAAATGGAGAAAAATGTTGGAGATTTTAAGAGGCAATTTTGAAAGGTGAAACTGAAGAAGCAGAACGCATAAATGAGAAATGTTTTTAATGTTGTGTACGTGCTGGTTTGAGGGGTACAGTAAAACTTCGATTAACCGTCAGTTTCTGTTATCCGTCATCGTCTAAAAAGTGACGTAGGTTTATAGTTTATCATACATTTCTGAACATTGCTACTCTTATATTGAAGTTTATATTGATCGTTTTGTAAAATTAAATACAACATTTATGTATTATTCACTTTTAAAGAATTTTATTTTAATTTTCGTCTCAAACCAGCAGGGAAATGACGTTACTGTGCATATGTATTAAGAGATTTGTTATCCGTCTATTCGGTTAACCGTCACAGCCCTGGTCCGGACGATGACGGTTAATCGAAGTTTTACTATATATCAATCCGATTCCTAGGCTGTATAAATATTTAAGCTTGTTAGTGGTCGATTTTTCGTTTGTATTTATTCTGCTATTTCTTATTCTTGTGAAACTATTTCAAATCCGTATTTTCTGCTTTCTTTAAATCAATCCATATCAACTGCTTTCTGTTTGGAAATGCAATATGGAAAATGTTTAAGAGTAACATAAAACACTTTTTCTCAGACTTACATTTGATGCATTTACACAGTTTTCTATAAATGTCGACATTATCACAAACGATAATTCACTATACATTTCTATACATAAATTACTATGCGTACATTGTATAGCAAATTGCTATACATTTCACAAAAAGAGCCATATTACAAAGTGTTCCGCATCCTATTACTTAATATTATGTATCTCTGTGTTAATGTATTTTGTGTAATCGTATTTTATCTGCGTGCTTAGTTTGGCGTCTCCGATAGGCGGCGCTACTAGTTCCTCTGTTATAAATTCAATTTATTACGCCTTTGTTTTTAGCTCTCTGTTATTTGATAGCCGCAGCTTTTAAGCCGGCCATTCACTTGAAGTATAACCATGCCATTTGTCCCAGGCCCGGGTTTTTCCCCCACTCATTTTAATCGACAAATACAGGCACGCCATTCACTTGTATTTAAAAGGACGCTAACTCTGAACGAAGGTGGGGGAGCTATCTTCTTTTCCTTTCTACAGCTGCTTGTCAATCGCTCGTCGATTTTCCCCAGTCAGCAGATTTTAATTTATGCTACTCTCGAAGCGAGGCTTCAATCTACGCAAGGCATTGTTCTTTTTCGCTAGCCTCTTTCAGGGTGCCTCTGGTTTTTCGTTCCGATTTCAGTCCAGACGGAATTCCAACCATGGTAAGCCGTTTGGCTCATTTCCATAAATTTTTATCGCTTTTTCCTTCTCGCGTTCCAAAATATACAGTTTATCTGTGAAGTGAATGGCCAGCTTTATGTCTTTACTGCAACGTGCAGTTCTTATTAATTCCTAATTCTACGGAGCTTGTAGTTTTATCTGGTAATGAATATAGATTTTAACCTTTAATATTTGTTCGTCATTATTGAAGAGAAACTACGCCAGCCAGGGGTTACTTGAACTTCGGTAACTGCATTGCTCCAGCACTGTGTTCTATGCTGGATTGTCAACTCATGATCTTTACGGGAACGCATCGCATAGATTTTTTTAACATGAGTATTGCCTTTCGCGCTGAATGAAAACCTCTTGAGTAATTTACGTTTATTTACATGTACACTGCTAACGCATTTATATATGTGGAGGTTCTTGTAATTAAAATTAACCAATGGAAAAATTTTGAAATACAGTGGAAAGATTTTGGTTTTTGAAAAATTTTGAAGTCGGAAGGAAAAGTAGCTGGGAAATCAAACTGGGATCATTGCATGGTTAATTTTTTAAAACAGGATTTCAGATGGTATAAAAATTATTTTCTTCATTTAACAATTTCCAACATGAAAAATCTGAAATCAAAAAACAATAGTGATAAACATGAATCAATAAACAAGATACTTAATAAAACGTTTGGTCTCGATTTTCTTAACATCTTCGTTTTTAAATTTGCGTTTTTTCAGTTTCTGCCAAATGAAGTATACTCTGGTTTCCAATAAGATAGACAAGATTTTTATATCGAGTTTCTATGCCAGGATTCCCATGGTCTAAAAAATGCCATAACTCACCATCTCATTATCCCTGTAAAATACGCTTTCTTACAGATATTCTAGAATGGCACTGGAAGAATGCCGCCACGCTTCTTAATAACAGGGATTCGGTTTTTCTCTCCATTTATTCACTTTTATAATGAATCTTCTGTTTTGTTGTTTCCAAAACGACTGTTTAATTACAGACGGCCAGCATCTTTTATTTCCAAGTTCTTGCCTCCCGTAATTGCCGCTAATCAGAACTGGACAGAAAATTGGGCTCTTTTCAGCGAAATTTGGGCTTTGACAACCGTGGAGGATGCAGCTGATTATCACTCCTCCAGATATCACTTAATTGGGTTCGGAATGAGACCCACTTAGCCGGTGCACGAAGAGGAATGCGTTAATCACGCTTATAAAAGAACTTTCGTTGGAAGTTGAAGATCCGTCTCCTTCTGTTGTTGGTTATTTGAAGATTAAATAAAAAAAATAGCTGGGTATTCATAGGGAAACAGCGTTCTTGATTCCGAAGCAAATTTCGTAATGTTCATGACTTTTCTTTGCAAGTAATTAAATGGATGAATGCTATCCAGAAGTTTACTACGAGTAGATAGAAAATATTGCGGATATATTGAATTTTCTAAGTATTGTGTAATCTTAATTTTTGCAGTGCTTTGTCTATATTCGTTTATAGCTGGTAATAAATTAATATTTAGATTATAGATGGACGATGCTTGTGTTGATAAGTTGTGAAATGATTTTCAATGCATTGAATTTCAGATTAGTCGCAAGGCTGTTCGTAAAATTAACGACTTTTATTTGAGAGAAAAGGAATGTTGCGGTTGTGGTGCTTTGATTCTGCCGGTAGATCACGAATTCCAATTTACACTCTGAAACTACTACTAATTGGAAAAATACGCTAACTGAAGATTGCTTAAGTCTTTGGTGTTGTGTGATTTTGAGAATGATGAAACAGTGTTTGAATATCAAAAAGTTCTATTCACACAACTTGATATTCAGTTTCTTAGAATCACCTACCAGTTATAGGCTGCGGTTACAGTTCATTGGAAAATAAGAATTGATGCGAACTGCGTATTGCAGCAAAGAACAAATGTGTCTCGACAAGGGGGAGACATGCGAAAGTTTAAAAATATCTGTGCGGGTGTTGACAGCGGAACAAAAAGGATGTGCCCGGTCAGTGCAGGAATGCGAACAAAATCTCACATTGACAATACAACAGTAAACAAAGTAGAAGCGCCGCCTAATGAAGGCACTAAACTAAACATGCAGAGAAGCAAAGAATTCAATATGCACTAATTTCGAATTAAAACAAAGAAAAATAATTCAATATAAAAGTAATAGAATAAAGCATCCAGAACACAAAAATACGTTAATATTAAAATAAAGCAAAAGGATGCGGAACAAGGGATGATACTCTATTCTGCGTTGCATGTTCTTTAGTCACAGAAAGACTGGTTAGTCAGCGATCAGTGTTCTGGGTTTTTTGTGTCTCTAGCATGATATGGAATTATTCATTCAGGACCTCATTGTTTTTAACACATTGTTGACCGGTCACGAGTAAACTCGTGTTTTCATGCCCAAACGTTGTTGATCGATCACGAGTTAATTCGTGTTTGCACTGTTTAGTCGCGGAGTATTGAAGTTTATTTAGATTGTTTTACTTCCACATTCAATTACGAAATAATATCCGGTGGCATGGGATAACCTCCGAGTAAAATTGCCGGTCAGCAATGTGTTAAGTTATTCAAAGATTCTTGTTGAAAGTTTAGATCAGGGGTTCCCAACCTTTTATTCCCTCGCGTACCCCTTTATCATCCTTTTTTGTTTTCGCGTACCCCCTACTTTCATATCCAACTCCTCCAACCATTCATCTATGCAAAGCAATTTTTATCAGTAAAGTTAAGGTTAGCTTAACTTACTTTAAAATGAAATGACTCGAATTAATAATATTTGTAGAACTTATTTTTGATTTTACATTTTATCCCATTTTTACAATAGTATTAGTTCAACGCCAAAGCAAGTTAAACCAGCATTGTAATTATTTCGTTTTAGCTTATGAGGATAGCTAAAAATTACTCTTATTAAATAGCAAGTATTCACCTGGAGAAGCAAAATTCTCGAACTTTTTTAATCCCTTATGTTTTCTTGTTCCCGCCATTACCCACTTTGATTTCGAGTACCCCCAGGTTGGGAACCTCTGGTTTAGATAATTTCCACGCACAAAATAAGAGTTGACATTTGAAGATTTTTTCTTGTGTTATAGTTTCTTACTTATGGCAAGTTACTTATATTTGACGGGCTGTTTTATTTTAAAATGTATCCAGTTCTTTGATGCAGGTCGAAACATAAGGAACGTAGGTAGGAAACTGAAGTCCCTATTGGCGAGACATAACTCATGAGGAACCAAGGCATTATTTTGGAGATTAATAATGTGTTCGTTCTCGGGAGTTTAGATTAGGTTCCATTTAAAGGGGGAAGCGCTTTGCCTTACCGTCTTTAAATTTTTTTTTTATTTTTGGATGAGGGTCATGTAGGTGGGATCTCTGTCGAGGGTACCCCCAAGTTAAATGGCTTCTTTTTTTTCCAGGAATAATTTTTCAAATTTGTTTAGCTGGCGAGTGTTAATTCTTCTGCAGGAGAAATGAACAGATTAGCGTTTATCGGCATTGTTCCTCTCCCACTGGACAAGCCACTTTTCAGTTTTTAATACATGCTCTGCTGCCTTTGTTACTATATGGCAAAATACAAAAAATAAGAAAAGTGCATAAAATTAAAAATTTTAAAAAATTGCGAAGCAATGAAGTTATTAAATGATTTTAAAAAGAACGGGGAATAATATACAGGTTAGTCATAAATTATTGGGCCCATTTCAAAAATTAATTTTTAAAAAACTAATGTTATTACTACGTTTTTTTTTATACGAGAAGGTATTTTAAAAAGTTTTTTCCTTTTTCAGATAGGTAACGCGCCGTTACAGCGGCCTAGGTGGTCGTAAATTATTGGACACCTCCCATTTTTGAGATGCATTATCTGCGAAACTATTAAAGCAAGAAGAAAAATAAAAGAATGCATTTGTAGGAAATTTTACTCTTTAATTTTTAAAATCAATTGCAATTCGAAAACTGAGTAGTTTTCCAGATATTCAAGAAAAACTAAAAAAGGAAACCAGAAAACGCGCATTGGCTTCTGCTGATCGGCAGCCATTGCGTATGGAAATTTCTCGCAGTAGCAAATTTAGAACCCCGTAATGGTACGCCATCTATCAGAAAAAAACTTTTTTATTTGCTCTTTCGTTTTAATTAGAAAACGCAGCTGTAACTTTATTAGTTTTTTTATTAATTTTTGAAATGGTTCCAATAATTTGACCACCCTGTATAAAGATGTATAAATAATACATTCTGTTGTTATTTTTGCAATTTTTTTTCTTTAGACCTTTACACGTCTACATTGGTCAGATTAGATTTATCATATTGGAAACTGGAAACAGCTTATTTTAAAAATTGAAAGCAGATGAAAATTTTTAGAAATTTTTGATATGTAACATCTGCTGATAAATTAAATCCCGGACATTTAATTCGAATTCGGAACATTATTCCCCTCCCAATCCATAACAAAGATTTGAAGGTCGGGATTGGCGTGGCTATTCCAGGGTATCCAGTCACTCCAGTGTAAATAAAATGCAACTGGTACCTAAAAAAAAAAAAACTTATCTAAAATTGGAACACGGTGTTTCTTTTTCGAAAAATCTCATCGGACGATCAAATCCTTTCGGCGATCTCGTCCAGAATCGTTGTCCGGACCTTCTTAATTTAGTGATGGAAGTGAATCTCCCGGAATAGACTACTTTAGAGCGAGGGAGATAAAAAAGATGCTGAAAAAGAGCGATTGACAAAGTGAAGGGTGTGGCTGCCCTTTACGTCCGCTGATTAGCCTTCTCAAGGTCGCCCAGCGGACTCGCGCCTTTTACTGGTCGCTTTGTCACATTTTCAGCTGTAAGGGTAATTTTTTGAAACAAAAAAAGTGCTATAAAATGGCGATTCAGCTGTTAGGTCCGCAGCATTTGTAAATAAAGTGATGAAAATTGAAAAGTTTGCTTCATTCCATTCGAAAAGATCATTCTTTTTGTTCTCACCCTCTCCCTTTTTATTTATTACTAACATATAAACCTGAAAATCCGGAAAAACTACATTTTCTGAACTTGAATCCTTGACTTCAGTGGCAAATCCGGGGGGAGGGGCTATTTGGGTGCAGCCCCCCCCCGAGCTAAGCCATAAATCTTGATTTTATTTAAAATCATTACAACTGTTTGCTCTTAATTTCCCTTTTTTTAAAAAAAATAAATAATAATAATAAAAACGTGACAACATTGCTTTCTGGCTTGACAGGCTCGAAAATTTTCCTACTTTTCTAGTCATTCCACTTGCACTTGTTTTGTTTATTTTGTCTTTATCTTTTGGCTAGTTACTTCATTGCATTTTTTATTAAATTATCGCAAGTATTGTAATGTTCTTTATGATTCTTATTGTCAGATGAGGAAAGTCTGTAAAATTAAAGTGTTTTGCTTTACATAAGCTATGAGGTTTGAGATTCGTCACGACGATACAAAATTTTTCTGACCTCAGCCCCCCCCCCCCCCCGACCAAAATCCTGGATTCGCCTCTGCTTGACTTGCTTGGGGGTTGGGGGTAGAGAGGACAGAACGCCGCCCCATGCCCCCGTGCCTGATGCCATTGCGGCAACCGAACCGTTTGAATGGACATGGGAAGAAGGTAGAGAGGACACTGGAAAAAATCAAAGAAGTAAAAATAAATTTAAAAGTAGATTTTAAAAGTTAATTATTGAAATATTTTGCAAAAAATAGATAAAAACGAAGAAGCATTAGATAATAAATTTTTTTACTGTTTTTCCTTGTGATTGATTCAGTGAAAAGAGAGTATGCAGGGTGTCCACACTTACACACGTGGTCCAATAGCTAATTTCTAAACCGCTAGAGATAGACATATAAGTTCCAGTTGGAAAAATGCTTTAAATGAAGAGAAGAATTATAATATGTTTGTTGAGTGTATAAATATATTCCTGAAAAAGTTACGAATTCTAACGTTTTATACGCTCACAAACCGGGGGTTCGCAGGTTCGAAACCCGATTCCACTGAAGATCCGCCGTGTATGGGGCCTGTTGCACGCTAAATCATACGTAGTGGCCAAACGTGCTTCCGTTGGTGTGGCGCGGAAGTTTGGAGAGGGGGTACCAGCTCAAGTGCCGTTCTCGTCATCTGACCGTGGTTATAAATTACGAGGTCTGTTCCGAAACAGCCCTCTTGTTGTTTCAAAACAGGACGTTAATACAACTAAATTAAACTAATTTGTCTCTGTGTAGACTCAATAAAATGATGATTGTTTTTCGAATCATTTCGAACGCGATAGGAGTCTATCCATACACTCAATGTGAAAGTAAATTAAAAGTTGAAATGCAAAAATATTGTGTTCTTTTCTGTCTTCTCGCACCTTAATAATTTATACGCTGAATGATTTAAAGAAATTTTGTTTCATAATATTTATCTATTTACCATTGATTGGCGTTTCAATTTTGCTGCTGTATATTTGATTTTTTTTTTCGAATAAAAATATATCATTTGAAGATGGGAATCTCTAAAAAATTATTTTTGGATCGAAATAAGAGTTCAGGAAGTCATTCATTGAGATTATACGTATGTCGGATGCAACGCAATTGTCTCTGACCAACTTTATTTAAACTGACAGGTCTAATAGATGGATCTCGATAAAGAAAAAAAATTCCAAAAATCCGTTCTTTTTAATTACAGTTGTATGTTGATGTATGTAATGAAATTAACTGTAATAACACAAATTACATCAAAATCCCCTTTGCACTGTGCACCAAAAGCATGCACGTTTTAGATTTAAGAGTCGAAACAAACAGAACACCGCTAAATATGCAAGATAATGTTTTAACAAGCAAATTCATTTATTAGTAACTAGCAGTACGTGCTCGGCGTTGCCCGTGAAATCAGGACTTTAACAAAATGTGGGAAAAAAAGCCCACAATGACACGAAAAAGTTTTGAAAACAAAAGATACATATTATTGATTTTTCCGATTATTTTTCTTTGCGATAATGACACTTGAACGGTAGGAAAACAGTACGTTGATCCAAAACAACATTAAAAAATTGAAACGTGAAGACACTACGCGTACGGCGTTGCCCTTGGAGCTAAGATTTCAACAAAATGAAAATAAAGCCCACATACAATTACATAAATTAAAGTTTTGAAAACGAAATCAAAACAGAAATGTATATATTATTGAGTTTTCCCGCTTCTTTTTCCTCTCGACAATGACGCGAATATCATGACGTCACCGGAAAGAATCGGATTGTAGAAATGCATTTTGGGAGTGAAAGCATATTACGTCACCTCGTGCGAGGAAGGTCACGCACCAACCAATGAAATTGCAATAATGCATTCTGAGATTGTCCGGAGAAACTCTCGCTGTCAAATCTCGCTAGCAAAAAAAAAACTGCTTGAACTGATCAGGGGAAAATTAATTAAAAAAAAAACGGAATAAGATATTTTAACCGTTCTTGTTTTAAATCCGACATAAACGTTTAAGTTATGAGCTGAAAAAAATAAAAATGACGGAGTTGTAAGAATGTCAGATTCGAGAATTTTCAGAAATCCTAATCAAAAATTACCATAAAAATTACTATTTTTCAAAAATTTCTCAAATTTTAGTAAATTACGTTAGACGTACGAAACAAACTTCATTAGAACGGAAATCGTTTGCTCTTTCCGATGGTGTATCTATTTTTTTCGTACATTTCTCCGAAACCATGCTATTGAGAAATTAGTGAAAAAAATTGCTCAAAACCACACAAAATATTAAATAAAAAATTGTCTAGATTAAATTTTAAAATTCTGGCTTCGAGGTGCATTGAGTCATCATTACGACTACCTGTGTGCCAAATTTCATGGCTATAAATGCGATAGATTCGTCTGAACATCGCACGCACGCACGCAAACATTGCCTTTTATAAGTATAGATATCTACGATATAAACACATATAAAACAGAACAAATGTATTTTGACGAACCTTAAATATGTATTTATGCATGTTTGCTTAAAGTAATTTGCTTGAACTGGTTTCTAAAATAAATAGAATGTGTTTTAGTTTGAAAAATTTTCTGTTAAAAATTCAATTATTCTAAATGTTATAAAGTTCTGATACTTATGAAATAAGATTCAAACTTTTGTTAAAAGTGCAATTTTTTAATTCATAAATTCCTTTTCGAAAAATTCTGAAAGAATTCTGATATTTATCGATGAAGCTCTCACATTTTCGCAAGCTCTCGAGCAAAAAACATTCGGAAACATTTATGGAGAACTTCTTTTCTCGTTCTATCTTCCATAGACAGTTTTTCCTAATCCTAATAAAAATGCGAACATGTTTGTAAATTTCTGGTCAATTCTATCAATCATGCATTTATTCGAAAACTCGCAAATATTCACGCACTTTCTCGTAGTGTTGTCTACCCTTTATTATAAGTCAAACATTAATTCTCAAATGTTTCAGAATACAGGATGGTCAAAAAATTATTGGACCCATTTCAAAAATTAATAAAAAAAACTAATAATGTTACAAATCTGGTTTATTTAATAAAAGAGCAAATGAAGTTTTTATTTTCAGTTAGGTGGCGTACCATTACGACGTTCTAAATTTGCTACAGCGAGAGATTTCCGTAAGCAATGGCTGCCGATCAGCAGAAGCCGATGCGCGTTTTTTGGTTTCCCTTTTTAATTTTCCTGGAATATCTCGAAAACTATCCAGTTTTAGAATTAGAATTGATTTAACAAATTAAAGAGCGCAAAATTCCCTACAATTACATGCTTTTATTTTTCTTCTAGGTTGACTAATTTCGCAGATAATGGCTCTCAAAAATGGGAGATGTCCAATAATTTATGACCACCGTAACGGCGCGTTACCTATCTGAAAAAAAAACTTTTTTAAATGCGCTCTCATTTAAAAAAAAACGCTGTTGTAACATTATTAATTTTTTTTCTTATTAATTTTTGAAATGGGTCGAATAATTTATGACCCTGTGTTTGTTTCGGAGAAAAAAATTTCGAAGTATGGGATTTTACCATAATACCAGTTCGTACTTTACCTCAACTGTCTGAACGTTACTTGTTTTGTATGTATTTATTATTAATTGAATAAACTCGCGGTATTCTTTGGCTATACAATGAGCTTTTCTCTACTATCAATTTATAATACAACATGAAGTGGTAAAAAAAAAAAACCTTTTTGTTTCTATCTCGGGGCCTTAGAAGTTACTATCTTTACACTTCATTTTTCTTACTAGACTCGAAGCTTTAGACGTGACTATCTTTACACATAATTTTTCTGAGTAAAGGTCTAGTAAATATATAATAATTATATCATACTGTTCGTTTCAAGAACCTGAGACTAACACTTTGGACGATTTTACTACAGAAAGGGGTGACAGGCAGTGAGTTCTTTTCCGGAATTCTTTTGTTAGATCGTGACCTTCGTGTCCGATTAGGCATTTTTTTTTAGTTAATCTTTTTTTTAAATTAGTTTTTACAGTAAATTAATAAATGGAAATAAAATGTTTCTATATACTGCTAATTAAAATGCAAACAATTCCCCCCCATTTTCACTTCACCCCATTTGGTGTAATCAACTCCGTCTGACTCATGCTCAAAAGCGCGGATGGTTTTCGTATCTGAGAACGATCAGTACTGTTAATTCCTCGTGATGCTTATGTGAAGAAATATTAAATTGAAGCTAATCAAATTCAAGTTGTCGCTTCCATTATTTGGAAGCCATTTTTCTCTTGAAAATGTGATTTCTTCAACAAATCGGCTCTTATTCATTTCTTATGACGATTAAATTAAATGATATATATGTAAAATAATGATTTAATATGAATCTATAGGAGCAAAATTTAGATTTTTCAAATCTCTCCAAACAGAATGACATTTTGTTATATTGCTCATTATAGAAATGAACTTTCTTGTCCCTAATTTGGATCTTGAAGTGTCTTCCTCTACTTTTCTCCAAAGAAATCTAATGGCCTGTTTATTTTCAGAGAAGGGGTGTGCAAAATGAGTCGATTCCTGCTCCTGATTTTGTTGTCCTCATGGTCGCTGTTGGTGAGCCCCTCCTGCGAGTGCGAGACGGGGGTGGCCTTCGTGGACAGCGCTCTCAGCATCCAACGCTCCCTTATGGCCAACGCGGATGTTGCTCTTCTCAAGACCTTCGCAGCCCCCACCCTCGAACGATGCATGGAAGAGTGCTGTTCGGGAAAATATGGTGAGTCCATGGATACAAAGTATCGTATAGCAAAGAATTTAGTTTACCACTTAAATAAATTAACACATTAAGCTATTCATGGTATAACACTGATGTCTCACCGGCTGATACAATAGTGCTGTACCACGGCCATCTTTGTAGATAGGTTTTTTTTTTTTTTAAAGTATCCGTCTTTTGATAGAAAAAAATTATTTTGCTCTTGATATCAAAGTGTTAAGTACTGGTAAACCGTATTCTGGAGTTTATTTTCTTTATTCTTTCATTTCGGGATTTTTCGGGTCACGAGGAGTTAAAATTTTTATCCAGTTTGTCAGGCCCTCGCAGAAAAAAAAATCCTGCTTTTTTTAATCCTTGCTGTGCGTGACCCTTGAGAAAGTGCATAGCCGGATTCCTCCATTTTGAATTTGTGTTCTATTAAGTACCTAAGAGTATTTAAACTCAGATTCCACCTTTTTCTACTTATTACCAATTGACAAAACAATTGATATTAATTAAACAAAAAATCAATAATAAGAATAACTCATTTCTAATCTGAAAAAGATAAATTTTATTCGTATGACATTACACACATTAAATATAAAGATATAATTTTAATTTAACTTATTCTAGCGAGAATGACAGATAATGAAATAACTTTGGCGAGCAACAAACACGTAGTCTAATTGAAGGAAATCCTTTTATCAGTTCTTATTACATTCATCAAAATAACAGCAATATTACTGTTTGTCCGCAACGAGATCTCTTCCCACCAAGTTGTCTGGATGATGGCGTCGCTATAGAAACAAATTACTGTACGGAATCCATTTCGAGTAGGTAGAAGTTCATTCAAGTTTGTTACATTGGCGCAATTAGCGCCAAATAGAAAGAAACGTGCAAACTGCTGCAAAACCGAAAAGACGAATGATCAACTACTATTTTACCGCCGCAAACTGTCGCCAAGAATAAAATAAAACCCAGACTTCCGCCGGATTCCTCCTATTCAAAATGGATCTTCCCTAACATAATCATTTGCTATAGCGTTTGCCACCAGCCAGACAACTTGGCAGGCAGAGTTCTGGTTGCAGACAGACAGTAATTAACCTTTAAAAAGGAGCGCTTCAATAAAAAACCGTTAGTAAGATCACCTTTCTTTCCAAAGTAATCACGCATTCCAGTTCTTAACTATCTATGTAGGCCGTTTCTCACAATTTCATCATGAATCAATTAACAATATGTTCATCCTCGTATAGAGAGTCGTAGTTTTTTTGCCAATCTTCCTCATACGTATCACCTCTTGGGATTTTAGGTAGATTCCTTATAGGAAGTCTACCTATTGCAATAGGTAGATTCCTTATAGGAAGTCTACCTATTGCAATGGTTCTCATGACACGACTTTCGGAAAATTTCTGCATATCTTCACCGATCATGACCCCTAGAACCCAAAACCATCCTTCGTTAAAATTTTATATATATATATATATATATATATATATATATATATATATATATATAAACGCTTTCTCCCATGTTATCTTGTGACAACGATAACTGGAGTAATTTTGATTTAAATTTAACCAGCCTGGGATATGTTGTAAGGATAGTTAAAATCTCGGTCGAGTTCGTAGATGGGCTATCCAGCTCAAAGGGGGTGGGGGGTGGGAATTTTCATTTTTCCATAATTCCTTTACAATTGTAAATAGAAAGAAAATTCAAATTAGGCGAATTATTGCCTTATCATAACGAACAATTGTTGCATTTAAACTTTTTCGATAGCTACAATTGCTTAGAAGTTATGAGCTGAAAAGTGATTTCCCCACCTTCCCCCCTAACTTAAAGTACGTTTTAACTTATGCATGTTACCCCTTGTTGAAAAGCTCTCGTCATTTGCAGTCTCTTCCACCCGCTTTCATTCTTGTAGCTCTAATCCTTATGAGAATAGAGGGCAAAATGTTCTTTTCCTTATTATTATTAGTAGATACGTATATATATATAACGCTTTTGCCCATATTATTTTGTGAACATAATAACTGGAGGAATTTTGATTAGATTTTAATCGGCGAGGGGTATGTCTTAAGGTCGGTGAAAATATCGGCCGAGTTTGTAGATGGGCTAACCAGCTAAAAGGGGGTGGAAATTGTGGGGAACTTTTTTTATAGCTACAATTTTTTAGAAGTTATGAGCTAAAATGCCATTTTGAATCCCCTCTCCCATTTTATCATTTCCCCATAGCTCTGTTACGACTAACGATAGAAGAAAAAATTCAAACAGGCGAATTATCACCTTATCATAACGAACAACTTTTATGTTAAAAGTTTTTGTCAGCTAAAATTGATTAGAAGTTATGAGCTGAAAAGCGATGTTCCTTCCCCCCCCCCTGCACAAATTTATCTTTTCCCCCATAGCTCCGTTACGATTTAAGATGGAAAGAACATTTCAATTAGGGGAATTATCACCTTATCATAACAAACTACTTTTATATTGAAAGGTTTTTGGACAGGAAGAATTACTTAGAAATTATGTGCTTCCATCTGTCGCATACACTTCCACTTTTTGTACGGTAAACAAGGTGATATACCTGGCTTTGCTCCGAATTTAAATGCATGCATGTCTAATATTTGTAATGTAAAAACTACTATTGTATAAAAATTATAATACACAAATTCCTTTTCTGATATGAAACGTTTTTAATTAAAATGAGAATATCAATTGAAAAAAACAATTTTTTTAAAAAAGCCGTTTTCTCCATAAATTATTGTTTGTTATATAGGTACTTTAAATTTTGTTAACAATTACTAAAGTAAAAGAAAGGTTTCAATGAATATTGTGAAACAATGAAATTAACTAGTTAATTATTCATTAATTTAAAGAATGAAAATAAATCAATCATTAGTTGGTCCTGGTATAAATTGTTAATCATCTACTTTTAAAATTTTCTTATAACATTCGTCAAGAATTCTGTAAATATATTCTGGCAACTATATATATTCGTATTATTCTTGTTCTTCAACAATAAAGAATATTGTTACGAATTCTGTATAAAATTAATTTTGAAAAAATATTAAAATGAAAGAAACAAATTGTATGGAAATGAAATTTTTGTCATTGAAAATGCTAATTTTTTAAAAATTTAATAAGGTGTAAAAATAGTTTCGTAAGATAATATTTTCCAAAGATATCGCGGAAAAACGCCTTACTTAATTTTTAATTAACTGAAATTTTAAGTAACTTTTGGTTTTTGAAAATGAACTTTCTCTTGTCTTAAATAAAGAGTGTGCAAAGTCTGGTTGAAATCAGTCCAGTGGTTTAGGAGGAGATGTGGAGCATACATACATAGACACAATAACTTTTATTTAAATTGAGATATTTATTAGATAATTACAAGATTAAGATTGCTGGCATATACTATGAGTCATAAAAAAGGCTTTAGTGAAAATATCGTCACAATTAATTAAATATTTAATTTTATTTAAGTAAATAGTTAAGTTTAATTAATCAAACATTTAATTTTAATAGTTAATTTAATAATTAATTAGTTTGACAGATTACTTTAATTTGATATTTAACTGAACATGGCTGAACCAAGATTTGTTTAATAAATTTAATATAAAATAGCCAAAGAAAGATAGATAGATAAGAGTTCCCTTTATCCTTTTTTATATTGAAAATATATCTCATTAACTTTAAAATTGTTTTGGGGTTTTCTGCCTGAGTATTTGCTTTTAATTGTCGATGGAGATTTAAATTTACTGTTCAAAATGTCTGCATTAATATCTTATGCTTTAAACACGCGTATTAAATTTTCAACTCACAATGTTTAATAATTTTTATTCTCTTGTGTGTTAAGAATTTAGTGATTATTATCTATGTAACCAGGGCGTTCTCTAAATGAGCCCATTCTAGTAATGTTCGCACAATTATAAGATAGCCTAGATTAAATAAACTAATTTTTAAATCTAGAGTTGTTCTTCATTCCTGTCAATTTCTTGCTACTGTTTCAGATAGGCTGACTTAATGTTATCTAGGGGATATTTGCATTGCTGGGATGTTTATTGTTTTACGATTCCTACCTGTTTAATGATTATGTGTTGAGATATAAAAACAGTTTTGACCAATACACTGACCAATAAATCTAGCATAACCTTTTGAGTAGAATGATAAAACCTTGATATAGTAGGAAATTAAATGTTGTGAAAACAGAATCACAGCGCAAATATTGCAATGTGTGGAAACAACAAACTCATTGGCTATGTTTGTATTGATCAATATGCAATATTTCATTACTTTTGTAACATTAGCGTAAAGGAATCTACCTTTGCCTTCAAGCTTGCCGAAAAGGGATTTTTTTTATAATTGCGCTCGTTATTCCTTCATTGGATCTTTTTTCACTCAATCACAGTGATGGACATCCCTGATTACCAAGGAGCGGTGTTATCGGTGTCCTAGAAAGCTCATGAAAAGAAGCCCGTCGTATTTATTTCGTGAATTCCAAAAAATTCTGAAATGATCTATTATTTCCTCATGATAACTTGCTACATCAGTTTACCACAGTTTCATGGTGACTTGTGGGAATTTTGTGTTCAAATGCAGCGAACCTTTTTTTCCCATCTAAATTCCAAATAGAGCTATAACACTACCCTTCGTCTTGCACTCATTCTTGTCTTTATTTTGATTAGAAGTACGATTTTTAAAGTGACATAAGAATGCATACATTAGTTAAGAGTGTAAATTACATTTAAATCATTTTTGTTATATAAGTGTCTAATAAGCTAAAAACGCAGCAAAACTTATTTCCTTTGAATAATACTGTACCCTAAGAATTTTATTAATTTGTTTCTTTTTTGTCTTTTTAGGAGCATGTTCTATAGCCAGTTTCAAAAAGAATGCCACAAAAGAAAACTGCATACATTACAATTGTCGACCACTGAGGAAGTGCAAGTTCCTTTCTTCCCAATCGACCGATTCTTTCACCTTTTCATCTAATCCTCTCCCTCCTAAATCAGTGCCTTCAAAACAACCTTCCACGGTGGTATCACACAAACTCACGACGGAAGCCAAAACCAACGGATCCCAACCAGCTCACACAAAGGAAGAAATCGCCACCTTTTCCGATGAGCAGTTTGCTCTAAAAAATGACAACACTTCTGTCAAACCTCGGAAAGGTGTCCATGACCTTACACCAGATGATCTTCTCGCCAAATCTGGTATCAAACCAAGAAAAGGAGTTTCATTGGAAGATGTGCCTCATTCCAAGTTCCTCTTGAGCAACAACAAATCTAACGTAAAGCCTAGAAAGGGTGTTCAGCCTTATTCTAGCGAAATTTCTCCAACACCTTCAGTCTCATTTCTGTCGGCACAGATGAAGAGTAATATCTCCTCATCTGTGATTGGCCACCATACTACTTTGCCGAATAGCACTGAAGATTTCACATCTGATGACTTAATGTCAGCCCTTCAAAGAGTCTTTGAAGACGACTCTCATTCTACCACTATCCAGTCGTCTACATCTTCAAAGATATCACCAACTACCACCATGACATCGTTGGATACCAAACTTACCACTTCTCATAGTGAATCTCATTCTACGAGCGATAGACTATATATCACAGAATCGCGAACTTCTGTCTACTCATCGCATAGCACACAAGCAAGCCTTAAATCGAGTCAGAACACTCCAGAAATTCCAAGTTCTTCAGTGACACCAACTATCGACACAATTTCTTTCACTCCCGTTTCGAGATCTTCAAACGAATTCACTACATCAACGATAGTTTCTTCTTCAACAACTTATTTTCTGACAGTTACCAAAACAAGCCAACCTCCAACATTACCGCCTTTGCTATCTGAAGTCACAGAAGAACAACAAGAAAAATTCGTTGAAGAGCTGATCCTCACAGACGAAGAGACTGAAAACGACAGAAAATACAAGTCTTCCATTCACCTAGTTTTGTCTCTTGTCTTTGGCCTTTTGGTTCTGTTTGCAGTACTGGGTGTTGTTGCCAAAAGAGTCTACGATGGTTGGTTAAGGCGTGACTACTATAGAATGAACTACCTTATTGATGGAATTTATAACGGCGTTGACTGAATCAGTCATGGACTAACCTAGCGTTGTGCTACTTACTGTTTAACTCTAATCCCTGACAGTTTCCTTGTAATTGCTGCCTTAAAAGTGTGTCGGGACCAAAACTATAAAATGCACAGCGAACCTGTGATGCGGAACTGTGTTGATCGTGTGCCTAAGTTCGCTGTCTTTCTAAATGAATCTGTGATCTTTCGTGTTATCGATACCTGAGAAGAAATGTGCTTAATCATTTGTCTTCATCCACGGTTTTGAACTAAGAAAATATTTTAACTAAACATGTATACATGATGAAGACTTTGATGTTTTGCTGAGAGGTGTCTGAAGCGAAGAAATACTTAGTGAAACGTGCGTCTTCAACGTTTAATATTTTGTACATTCATTACAGTAATTGTTTTACAAAGGAACTAAATATTTTAGTTCAGAAACTGCATCTGCTATTAAAAGTGCCGAATGTCATATACGTACTTGCTTAAAAATATTTTTTACTGAGGAAAATCATTTTAATATTGGTTGTGCTTGTATGTGTCGGAATATGATATAAAGTATTTGTTTGCAGCTCTCAAACATTCGTGAAATTTACGGCAGTGGGTCAATTCAAAATGAAAAGTACTGTAAAATAATATATGAATTGATATGAAAAATTGTGGTTTTGGATTTTTAATTCAGACCGAGACTACTTCATTCTAATACAATGATCATAATATTGTAAATCTGAGATTTTAAAATGGACTAATGTTTCATTTGTTTAGATGTCCTTTCGACGCAGTTACGCATTCAGGAACCATTACATTATCACTATTTTCATCTATACCCAAGACTTAAAAATGAACTAACTTCACAAATTGCACATATTATGTTTATAATATAGTGATTAATTTCGGAACAATGCAGCTTTTAAATTTTTTCTGTAATTTTTTACGAAAATAGTTGTATTTCTAAATATTGAGTTGGTTCCTGATTCTATAACTGCGTCCAATTACGTGCTAGTGTATACCCATTCATGATCAAATTGTCTTTATTTTTGTGTTAAATCACATATAAAAAAAGTAGTTCCAAGTAATTAAGTTTCTTAATCGAGTATATAAACAATTTTGTACTGTGAATTTTCATTCTTGCAACATATCACAATAAGGCACATGTAACAAGTTCATTATGTGAAAAATATAGATTATTATAAATTCAGTTTAACCAAACTGCAAATGTGTGATTAAGATGTGCTAAAGTAATCGTAACTGACATTAGACAATTTAGTAATTCAGGAAATAAATAATGCTGATCTCATTCTGTAAATATTAAATTGTTTTGGATGCTACAAAGTGCTCTTAACTATCCAAAGTGCGTGCTACAAATGTAGCGCAAAATACTTCGTGTCAAATCAAGATTTGATTAAGAGCTGATAAAGTTTCTACCTGACGAAAAAAAGTCACGTTACATTTTAGGAAGAAAGTTTTAATGGAATGAAAATCGAAAAAAATATTGTAAATAAAGTGGAAGGGCAGTGGAAATTTGATAATTAATAATAAATTACTCATTCTGTAGAAGTTAAATTGTGATCTGTATGTATATATATATGAAGCATGTACTATTTAAAAAAATAGGGGGAAATAGCAATTAGATTCGAAACATACATGTGGGAATATTGCAATAGTAGAGTGCAATTGAATTTCGATCTAAAAGGAGATCAGTTTAAAATGTTGTATTTTGTATCGGGTGTCCTCTTCGTCACCTGACCGCAGTTCAAAATTATGAGATCCATTCCAAAATAATCCTTATGTAACTTCTAAACGGGATGCTAATCTAAAAAAACAATAGCCTAATATTTTTATTATATTATTACAGTACAGCCCGGGCAACCGAACTGAAGGGGAGAAGCCGTTTGAGATAACGATTTTTTCGGTTAATGCATGAACATCTATTACAGTCCTGGTGGCTCCATTGGCCTTGCCTGTGACAGAGCCGACCAGACGGCGCTGTCCAGATTTGTCAGCGGTCACCTGAGGAGTTGCTCCTTGAGCCACGGTAACAAAGTTTTTCCGGTCTGCGCAAAGTGTGGAGTAGCGAGTGCGTCCCCAGAGCACATCCTCTCTTGTCTTCGCCTATCTAGGGAGACTTTCGAGACGGATCCTTTGCTTGCTCTCGATTTCTTGAGGGTGAGCGGGCTCATGGATGGTGTCTAGCTGCCGCTAGACAGAGAGGGATTAGTAACAACAACATCTATTACTATTTTGTATCTAATTACAGTATGTAATTATGATATGTTTAGAGTGTGAAACGAATTCAAAACTCTATTTTCAGGCTACACTTATGTTCTTTATTAAAGTTAACCCTCCGTCGGGCGCAATATTCGCACCGGCGAGTTCGGATGCCCTGCGCCTGAAAGGCACAGGTAAACAATATCGTAATTAATATTGTTAATACCCCTTAATTTTAATTTTAGCGTTCTAAAATTAGTCACTCAGTTTCTTGGGGAGCTTAAAAGAAAAAAGTGGGGATATCGTTGCAGAAATGTCTCGCCTTCGCGATTATATCCGTGCAGTAAAGTACGTGTTTTTTGGATTTGCGATTTCAGAGGCAATTCGGATCACCCGGAATTGGGTTAACTCTTTGGGGCGCGAAAGATAATAAGACCCATAATTATACACGTGTGAGTGTAAGGATCATTTAGCACTTTAAAAAGCTGAAAAATATTGCTATCAATGTGTTTCAATTCCTAAAATTTAATATGTGTGTTTTTGATATTGTATGGTATTTATAATAAGTGTTATTTAGCAAGAATGCGTAAAAGAGAATCATTCAGAGTGGTTCAGAAAATAACCCTCTATGCTTCAAAGAGTTACCCCCGAGTTCTGTTAAGCGGGGTTTTACTGTACGCAGTTTTCTCCTGGGTTATATTTTAAGCTCGTTTTAAATAATGTCGTGGTTATTAACAAAGAAAAAAATGAATACCATGGTGAAATTTTAGATGTTCAGAACAGACTCTTTTTACGTCGGAACTTTTTATCGAAATTTTCAGAATAAGTGTTAAAATTTTATGTTAAAGATTTTGTCAAACTAACAAATAAAGCGTTTAATTTCAAACTAAGAATTCATTGAAAGTTTATTCCCAATGAAGATTTATTTTGTATTTTGTTCGCTCTGAATGTAGAATAGTAAATTGTGTGTTAAATGTTGCTTCTTTGAGCATACTACAGTCATATTTATATCTGTACTGAAAGTTGTATATATGATTTGACCGATGAAATAAACTGAGCCGTTTTTGAATTATTCGTTTTCATACTTTTCAGTCTGTTTTAATTGGACTTGAAGTACTGAGCTTTTGGTTTTTATTTGAATAATCTCCAGTTTTTATAATACTCGCATCAAAATTTTTGAAGAGCAAAATGATACATTGATTTGCTAACATTTTTAACATTTGAAAGAAAAGGTGTCCCGCTTTATTTTTCTAATTGTGTGGGTGACGTTTATGGGGTAAGTACATAGTCCAAATTAGTGTAACAGTTATTTATTTAAGGTTTACGTTACTACACGCAGACAGTTTAAACAAATAATTTCAAAAATAGAACAAAGTTAAAAAAGAGCATTGTTCATGGGACGCTTTGCGTTCCATCGCTTAAGTTTCAACTGCCGTTAAAAGGCTTCAGAGGGCGCTGTCTCTGACGTCAGTCACAGTCATTTATGGTTGCAGTTGTCGTATTTCATTACTATTTTTATTTCTATTCGATTTATTTTACGGTAATATAATCATTTTTATTCCACGAGAACGAGGGATAATGTTTGTTGAAGTCGTGGAGTCGTAGAGCTACAACCTCAAACACCAATAATTTCTAGCACACTTTTGCAAGATTAGATTACTTTCACAAATTAATATTTTTATGCCAAGTGTTGTTTTGTTCTAAAAATGAAAATCTTGCAGGACAGTTAATTCAGTGAGAGAGAAAATAAATACAGTTGGAAAATAAGAAGTGGAGAGGGAGAACTGAAAAAGAAGAATTAATTCAGTAGCTGCATGATTACCTGACTGGAATCATTTTTATTGAAAGGGGAAATCGGTATATAATTTGAAACATTATTCCATCTATGAAAAAAAAACCTCAAGTACTTCACCGCTAAAGAGTTGAGAATCATTAAATAGAGAATATGAAAAAAAATATTAGAAATAAGCAAAAATAAAGGGTGAAATAGGAAAGAAATGTCCTTCGTAAAAAAAATCTTAAATGACATATAAACTGAAGTGAAGTTGGAATCCGATCACATCTGCATATTCAAGAAGTCATTTCATTTTTACGAAGCTTTCAAGCGACGTGTTTGATATCTTTGCTTTTCGCTATCTCCACCGCTGGATCGTAAAACAAGACATTTCAGTACTTCGTTGAGAATTTGAAAGAAGTTCCCAACATTTAAACCCGCACCACTGAACAAAAGATCGATCTCGAGATTTAGTGTCAAACGTTTGATGTAGCAGTCCACATCTTTCGAATGTATAGCTAATAAATGAATGTATTGCTCGTATCTATAAATCCATTTGGAGCCTACATGTCTCAACCAGCGGGAGTGGCCTCCTAAAAACTTTCTCGCATACTAATAAAACGGGAAAAAATACACCGCGCTCCGGAAAACGTACGGTATTCCCTAAGGTGGGGAAAACGTGCGGTATTCTCTTAAGATGGGGAAGAAACTCGCTCCAGCGTTCTTTTTTTTTTTTTTTTTTGCGTAGAATGGAGAAAAGACCGAATAAGTAATTTCAAAGCCTTTTTAAACCGATTTATACGAAAATTGAAGTCAAATCTACAATTAGGGTTTCAAGACTACATACGAAATTTCATTTAAATAAGTAATTATGTTAAGAAGTTATGGCGTTCAAAAGTATGCGATTATACAGACCGACAGATGGTCAACCCTTTGACGGATTTGGCCCAAACTTTTAACGGACCTGCATTGATGATGAAAAAACTGTGTACCAAATTTTATTTATCTAGCTATTTACGTTTTTGAGTTATAGAGTTCACATGAACGCGGACAGACAGATTTCCTGTAGACAGATTTTGTCCAAAATTTGATAGAAACCTACAAATTGTTTCAAGATCACATACCAAATTTCGTGACCGTAGCTCTAATAGTTATCGTGTTCACGGACAGACGTAATTCCAAAATTGTGTTTTCCAACTCGGGGAGGTCTAAAACGTGGAGATTTGTGAAAATCTCGAGTTCGAGTTTTTTGATGATTACAATACTTTCTCTTTGTATACTTTGTATACGAGAAAGTAAAAAGCTTTAAGTTTCCAGCTTGAAAGAATAATTTGAACAGTACTTCTATGAATAAAGCAGGATTTTTCAGCATGGAAAAACTCGCCAAAAATTTTTACTAACAAGGGGAACACCAGGTACAGGGGTTTCCGACTTTTTCTCAATTTCGGTAAATTTGTAATAGTTTCTTAGGACAAAACAGCATGCAAGCCACATGTTCTACAACTCAATTTCCGAAAAAATCGATCGAAAAGTTTAGGGAGTTGAATATCAACCAGTTCGCTGTAATTGTAGGTCAAGATTGGGTGATCGAGTGGTTAGCGCCAGGAGTTCGTAATTGCTGGATCGCCGTATCGAGTCCCACACTGAAATTTTTTTCAATACCAATGAAATATTTTATAACGAATAATTACGTGTATATGCATTGATATTTATTGAACTTTCAACAGCGTTTAGTATTCTGCTAATTTTTTAAGATAATTTATTTTTATAATTTTATTGATCACATTATAAGAATCGTAATTAATATATTTGATAATAAAATACATGACAATAAGAATAATATTCATGAAACATTGTTTCCAAAGCCTCATGAATCTTTGGATGAACTTTGAACATTAGAAGTTGCCGGGTTATATTGGTCATACAGACGCAAACAAATTCAAACGGCATCTACTGCATCGAACAAACCCAACGTCGCAGCAAACACAAGGTAATTTATATCTGCAGTTGAAAAGCAAACATTTTTAACATTGTGGAAAATATCCCTTTTGTCGGACAATTTGAATACGATCCACGCGTAACGCAACATTTTTGCAAACATCGGTGCCGATAATTGGTGTGTTACAAGATGGAATGAACTGTTAATATTCTACCCTCTAAACTTTTCAATCGATGTTTTCAAAAATTACTGAGTTGTAGAACTTGTGGAATGCGTGTTGTATTGTCCTAAGGCAATATTACAAATTTCCCGAATTTGAAAGAAATCGGTGACCCCTGTACCTGGTGTTGCACTTGTAAGAGTTATTGTATATTATGTTTGAATGTATTCCAATATGGTTCTCAAAACCATTTTGTTTTTTCTTGCGGTAATTTCAACACCAAATTTATTCTGTTCAACTATAAAAAATATCGCGTTCTCTTTATAAGAAGAAATTTTATTCGAACGTGATATTAACTCGCTTTTTTAAAAGTTTCTTTGTAGTTTTTTTTTAAAGCATTTTGGCGAGTAATTGCATTTGAAAATGGCCTTCAAAGTAAAAGGACTGCGAAAATGTCTCATTTACACGACAATGCAAAATTTTTTACCCATTCTTTCGCACTGGCTGCGAGATAACTTATTGCTTTAAAAACATGTACCGAAAAATATATCTGAACCCCCCCCCCCCTCCCCACTTTAACTTTTTTTATGCTATACACATTATTCGTGACATGGGTCCCAGAGTGGTGAAAGTAAGTGTACGTGAGGAAAAATTTCCGTTTCAGATTCCGTTTCGCTAACTGTAACTTCGACTACCTTAGAATACTAAAACGGTATTATTTTTGTGTTCATTGAATATGACATGTTTATTTTAGACTCTTGACGTGAAGCCCTTTCGCTGCGTATTCCCACTTGCGAGGCTTCCACAAACCGTGTTCTGAATGTTGTCTGGTAGCAAACACGTACTGCATTCAAAGAGCCTCCGTATTGACAAGTTAATACCTGTTTTAGTTACATAATACTGCTTCTGGTAACATGAACACCCCATTTTTCAAGCACACAAAGAGTCGTATTGTATGCAAATATTTAAGCTTACATTTTGTCTCTTTTGAAGTATTGCATAATGATATGACCACTGTAAAAATTGATAATTTGATTTGTGACATTATTAAAGTCCTAGCTTCAAACTACATAACGCGATGGTTATTAGATACAGATTTTATAATTCTGAATTGCTGTCGGAAGATAACTGAACCGGTACACCGTTTTTCAACTAATAAGGAAATATTCCCTTAAAAGAATATTTATATAGGAAATATTCCAATTTCACACCAATAAAGAAATATTTTAGGTAATTTGCAACCACCTTTGCACGACGAATTTTCAGTTTCATCACAAAGTCGAAACTGTGATTTTTCAAATTTCAAGTTTAGTTTTCATTTAGGGCTATTTTGAGACGGAAATCCTAATTTTGAACCACGATCAGATGACGCGGACGACATCTGAGCTGGCACACACCAACCCTCCAAACTTAGTTTCACACAAGCGGGAGAACGTTTGACCCTCGAAGTCAAACGTAATGTGCACCAGACCCATATACACAATAGTTCTTCGATGGAATCGGTTTACGAACCTGGAACCCTCTGACCCCACACCTGTAAATAGCTAATTTTTCATTGTTTTTATAGTTCTCACATGTATTTCGTCCATGTTTAAACACCGTCTGTAATCTTTTCTTAATTTTTTACTTTCTTGTATACAAAGGGAAAGTATAGTAATCGTCAAAAAATTCGAACTCGCGATTTTGACGAATCCCCACGTTTTAGACCTCCCTGAGTCCGAAAAACACAATTTTGGAATTATGTCTGTCTGTCTGTCTGTGAACACGATAACTCGAAAACTATTAAAGCTACGAGGATGAAATTTGGTATGTGATCTTAACTCACAATTTATAGGTTTCTATCAAATTTTGGACAAAATCCGTCTACGGGAAGTCCGTCTGTCCGCGTTCATGTGAACACTATAATTCAAAACTTGAATAGCTAGATGGATCAAATTTGGTACACAGTTTTATCATCATGAATGTAGGTCCGAATAAAAGTTTGGGCCAAATCCGTTAAAGGGTTGACTGTCAGTTGGTCTGTATAATCGTATACTTTTGAATGCAATAACTTCTTAACAAAATTACGTAGATAAATGAAATTTTATATGTGGCCTTCCACCCTAAATTGTAGATTTGTGTCCAATGCTTGTTTCAACCGGTTAAAAAAAGGCGTTCAAATTCGAAATTTGTTTTTTCTTATCTTACTAACCCTATTGCGAAATCACGTCACCTTCCGATTCTATTTCACCATACTACGTCTTGGCTCACTGCCAAATTCTGCTCGGTTTCATCTTGATCTGCCTTTCGCTTTCATTTCGGTGATTTTTAGCCAGTCGCAAAGAAATATTCTCTCGAAAAGAGTTGCATATTTAATTTACGGTTAGTTTTATTTTGTAATTGGTAATGCATTTTTTCTGTTAGTGGATTTTGCATCATTTTCACGTGGACAAAACGAAAGTAATCGTTATTAACAAAACAAAAGTTAGTGCCAATTGATTCATCAGTTCTCTTTTTTTTTGCTTTTTTCATTCTTTAAGCACTTTGGCAATGTGCATGAGATTTTCTGTTACAACTTTTTTCTCCGAATGTGCTCGAGACGCTTGATGCGTCTTACTGCCGTTTAGCTTATTTTTCCTCCACATGTGTTAGGGAGTATACGAGAAAGTTTAGGGGAGACCACTCCCGCTGGTTTTGTTCAATAAAGTTTCTAGGCACACCCATCCAAACTGCAAACCGGAGATTTTTATCTCTGGAGTCAGGGGTGTGTCGTACTGTGAAGTAAAGTACTTGGCATTTTGTATAATAACATATTGAGAGGCTTTACGTCTGCTAGTGATTTTTTCTCCTTAATTTACCTTCTTGTTGCCATTTCTTTTAAAATGCTTCACTTTCATATAAACGTGGCCGCTTTTTACTTATCTTTTATGTGTAGAGAGAAGATTTTGTCGATATTCATCTATATAAGTTTTTGACAAAAACGCCAAAAAACGAAGCCACATCCGAAAATCACTACAAACCAGTGGCGAATCCAGGGGGGGGGGCTATCGGGCTACAGCCCTCCCAGAGCCAAGCCAGAATTCTTGATATTATTTAAAATCATTAAAACTGTTTTTCTTAATTTCCCTCTTTAAAAAAAAAAGTTTCAACATTGCTTTCTGGCTTGGACAGGCTCGAAAATTTTCCTATTTTTGTAGTCATTCTGCTTCTACTTGTAGCTTTGACGCGGTCGAAGACATTTTTTGGCTAGTTATTTCATTGTGATTTTTATTAAATTATCGAAAGTATTGTATTGTTCTTTATGATTCTTATTGTCACGTGAGTAAAGTCTGTAAAGTTAAAGAGTTTTGGTTTACTTTAGCCTTGAGGTTTGACATTCGTCACGACGATACAAAATTTTTATGACCTGAGCCCCCTCCCCCCCAGACCCGAATCCTAGATTCGCCACTGCTACAAACCCTTTGAGTGAATGGGCCGACGAAGGTTTAAAAAACAATCCACATCCACAAAAGAACACATAATTGGATGTGTTCATAAAAGAAGCGAAAGAGTTAAAACTGACAAAGAATAAAAAATCTGCAAATTGAAATTTTTTTATTTCTTGCTTCATTCATTTGAGTTGTGGTTACAGAAAATTTAAATTAAGAAAGCAAAAAATACCTGCTACTAAAAAACTTAAGCAATTACATTTTATAATGTGCCCATTTAATAATGTAAGTATGCGGAAAATTGAAATCTTACATTAAACGTGTAAGAATATTTGTTTAATAAAAGATCCACACTCTTTTCCGTGAAGGCATTTTATCTATTGAGAAACCATTTTCTACAGTATTATCGATTCCTAAATTCACGAGTCGCTATTGCCTATTTCTCTACAAGGAAGTAAAATACAACCTTAGAGAATATATATAAGAAATTTTGATACTATTATTCAATACATTTCTGATATGTGTGACAGGAAATTAAATTGTATCTTTCTGTCGTCTTGCACGATGCAAATTTTATCTAGACTTGCACAAAACAAAATTCTTATCCGACAGAAGTCTTATTTCTTCAGAATCTTAATTTCGGGAAGACACGCAATAACAACCTGCTAAGATTTATTTCAACGATTTGGAACCCTATAAATTTGCTTTATACGAGTATAAAAGCTTGAAACCGAGACAGAAATTTTCTTTATCCTTGTGATGAAACAGGATAAAATAACTTTAACTATACATGAAAAATATCTGCATTTCGAAATACCACAGGCGTACATTTTACAATGAAAAACATGCACATACTTTAAACGAAATTTTCAGTATATTGAATACAAAACGTTTATGCCATGCTGAGAGGAACAAAAAAATTTAAAGAATCTTAAAATTTTTTATTTAAATGAGGTTTTATCCTGTATGAAATATGAGAATGAAAAAAAATTAAAACATTCATTTTAAAAGGATTATGTTGCTGGCATGTTATCTTATTTTTATTTTCTCGTATACAAAAAGGAAGTATTGTAATTGCCACAAAAATTCGACCTAGAAATTATGGTGAATTTCCATGCTCAGTCAGTAAACCATTTTTGAAGTTATGCTCTTTGTGGACAAAGGGAAAAAACGGAACAAGCTAAACGAATGAAATTTGGAATATGATCTTTTCATCTAATTTACAGATATAGATCAAAATTTTGGATGAAAACTCTCAACGGGAAATGTCCGTCCTTTAGCATAAGAGTTTTTTTATTCCCACAATTATAGATATGCATTAAATTTTGAATCAAATTCTTTAAAGGGTGGACTGTCTGTTGGTTTGTATTCATGTGTATTTGAACTCAAAACCGCTGAGAGTTAGATGGGTAAGGGTGGCATGGGGTTTTTTTATTACAATTGTAGATCATATTAGGTACAGATCAAATTCTTTAAAGGGTGGACTGTGTTTTGGTTTGTATTCATGTGTATATGAAAGGCCGCGGTGGCCTAGTGGTAAGGTCTCGGCTTTGGGGCCGGAGGGTTCCAGATTCGAGACCCGATTCCACTGAAGATCCGCCGTGTATGGGGCCTGTTGCACGCTAAATCATACGTAGCGGCCAAACGTCCTCCCGTTGGTGTGGCGTGGAAGTTTGTAGAGCGGGGTGCCAGCTCAGGTGTCGTCCTCGTCATTTGGCCGTGGTTCAAAATTACGAGGTCCGTCCCAAAATAGCCCTCGTGTTGCTTCAAAACGGGACGTTAATATAACTAACTAACTAACTCATGTGTATATGAACTCAAAAACGCAACAAGTTGCATTAACGAATTTCGGTATTTGTTTGTGTCACAAAAATTGTAGATATGTATATATCTTCCGACCCAATCGATAAAATGGAAAAGGTACATACTCGGCTTTCTTCACTAACTACTAGCAGTAGCGATTTTTAACAATATGAGGCCCCAGGCACAAAATTGTTTTGAGGCCCCCCTCCCGACTCAATGTCGTCAATTCTCCGTCGCCTCAGAACTGCGATGTGCAGTAGATTCTCAATAATTCAGCAGATATCAGATCAGAGAATTGCCGGATTAACCAAAGTGGCGGGTTAATGGAGGTTCATTAACCCTTTCTTGGGCGACGTCGCATGTCAGACGTTCGGCTCGTTTGTGCCCGTACGCCACTTAAATCCGTAATTAAGTCAACGTAACAGTTAATTTTAAATACAAAAATCACCTGGGCACGATCAAATGTCTCAAGTATATTTTACCATCTTAAATAGATTGAAATAATAAAAATATATCAAATGGGTGGTGGCATCTAATTAGGAGATTAAATAAAATCGTAAGGCAAGGGGTTAGTACGCATTTTGATAGCGAAACGTATGTTTATTGCGCAAACTTATCCTCTATATAAAGATTACAAAATAGATTTCAAAATTTGAGCAGCAACCTATTGTTTACGTCTTGCCGGGTCACTGCAAGACATCTGCATGCAGTGAACTATTTTCCCTTTAACACTCGTCCTTGTGAAAACACCAGACTATGAGAAGGGCGGATGACTGAGGGTCTACTATACGTCGAAAAGATTTCAGCCCTCCCCCCTCAACGTCTCGAGGCATGAAGCGATCGCCTCTAGCACCTGTGCGAAAAACCGCCACTGACTACCAGGCTAAACACATTACACACCATACTGCTACAGTGCTGTGCAAATTAATTGGGACAAACAGAAAAAATTTCACACATGTAGTTTAATTAGTATAAGTTCACTTACATGCATGCCGTAGCAATTTAGCAGAAAATATGTTCTCCTCCAGCTTTAATGATATCCTGTGCACATTTCGGTATGGATTCCATTAATTTCGAAATTAATTTTTGACTTCGTCATTACTAAAGTAAACTTTTATGACATTCTTTGGCGGTGTTGGTCTGTTTCAACAAGATCTTGCTCCATTCCATAATTCTAAGCTGGTAAACAATTTTTTCAAGAAAAGAAATTAACAGTTTTGGATTGGCCCGGTCATTCTCTAAATGTAAATCCCATCGAAAATTTGTGGAGCAGTATGAACAGACGCGTGAGTAGGATGGACTGCTCAACTAAGAGAAAAATGAGTGAGATTGTCATAAAAGTTTGGTTTCGTGATGACGATGTCAAAAATTTATATTCTAAATTAGTGGAATCCATACCGAAAGGTGTACAGGATATCATTAAAGCTAGAGGAGGACATATTTTCTGCTAAATTGCTATGGCATGCATGTTAGTGAACTTATACTAATTAAACTGCATCTGTGAATTTTTTTTCTGTTTGTCCCAATTAATTTGCATAGTACTGTATTGTGGAATGAGGTTTAAATCAGACATGCACAGAAACATTTGTAAATAATTTTGTTGTATTGTTTGTTTATTTTTGATTTGTTGTTTGGTACTGTTTTAATTTGTGGCTTCCTATATTCTTTTCATTTTTCTTCTTATTATTCTTTTCTTTATTATTATTATTTTTAATGTTATTTAGTTCTTATTCAAGAGATTGTGTATTGGACAGTTCGAAATTATATATAGGAAAATTTGAAACTATGATAAGAAATTGTATATAGGTGTATTTAGCCTTTTTCTTGTGATGCAGTGTGTTGCATGTTTAGGTTTTAATTTATGGTTTCCCGTATATATATATTTTTTTATTTAAGCTTTCTTTTTTTTCTCTTTATTTTCCTTATGATTGTATTTTAATTTATGTTATTTGGTAATTAATCAAGATTTTGTGTTTAGGAAAGTTTGAAAGTGCGTATAGGAATTTCAAATTGTGAGAAATTGTGTTGGTTATCTTAACCTTTTTTCTAGGAAGCAGTGAACTTTGTGAAGAAATTTTGTACTCGAATTTGCTGGCATTCTTTGGAACTGTCAATGGCTCGATATTTGTATGCCCGTACGGAAAGGTCAAATTACTAGTTATTTACTAAAGATAACAAAAGTATAAAGGTCAAGGTCATCTTACTCTAACTTTCTTTTGTTTCCAGTCCTCCTAATCAGAATCAGTTATAATTCTGTATTTTGCATATTTAAAATTTTAATTATTAGTTTTTAAAAATTACAATTTTTGTTTCATAGTAATTAAGCCCGGCCTAGAAGATATTCAAATTATACATTATTATTGTGTTTTAATATGAATTTACATTTTTTGTATTCGCTTTATTGATACAACACACACACCAGCGATGATTGCTTTTAACGGAACACTAACTTGACGGTTCACAATCTCCGAAGCCTGACACTTGGCACCTATACCCCTGGATGAAAAGTTGAATTTAACTTAGTTAATTAATATTACTTGGAATGAAGATTAATATTAGTGTTGAAAAAACTTCACATTCATCCGAGCTGGGGATCGAACTCGAGTTCATAGAGTTCGAAGGCAAACGCAATAACCACTATACCGAACGGGGCTTGTTGATGCAAAATTTATGCATGTTTACATGCAAAAACAGATACATTGTAACAAAAGAATCAACAATTGATTAAAGTCCTCAATGGTAGGCTATTATATGGTCTAATTAAAAGTATATTCTGGCTCTATTCTTCAAATTATTGAATAAGACATGACCAAATAATTGAATCGTTGATTGCAAAAAACATATGAGTCAATTTTTTCTTTTAAATTGCGTTCACGCTGCTTTTTAATTCTAAAGGGATATTTCTACAATGAGAGAAGAAATGACGAGAGTCAAATCAATTCGTATTATAAGCATATTAAATCTACCAAGTTAAATTTTAGTCATTGGTTTAAGAAACTAATCATTTTTTAAGCTTCCTGCATTTGTATATTATTGACTCACGTGGCTTCTGCAATCAACAATTCAATTTAAACTAGAGGTAAATGAGTATGCATCAGAACTCAAACAAAACTAAACTCAGCGAGAATCGAGCTTTATTTACAAGTTTATTTTTTTACTAAACAATTTTAAAAATCACCCTGAAATGTTAATATTGCATAAAATAAAGATCCGCTAAAACACAGCAAAAAATAGTACTTGCTACCTCCGGGGGTTTATTTCCAAACAAATTATAATCCAGCAGTTTTTTTTTTCAGATTAAACTCTTCTATTCTGAAATTACTCTTTAGGGCTTAAAATTTTTGATGAGATTTTTTTCACCGTTTCTTTCTTGTCCTCGAACTATTTTCTCTCTCAAAATCCTCTGCACTCTTATTTACACAACTCTCGAAGAAAAGTTGACTTCACGGATTATTAAATCCACTTTGACGGTTGATTTAATCTGGACATGTGATTTAAAAACACAGGAAACTGCAACTGAAAAAAAGTACATAAATCGTCGGGTATGTTGTTCTTTTCAACCATTCCTCTTCATCAATTTAATTCCATGTGTGGGTAATTTTCCAAAGAAGACAAAAAGTTTTAATTGGACAAAAGAAATTAAGTATTTTTCAGCAGCATAGCAAGGGGGAAGACTGGTTTAAAACTGAATTAGTTATATTGAATTTAATAATGATAAATGAGATCTATGGTTATATCGAAAGTTTTTTTCTTTAGAGGGGAAAAATCCCCTCCGATTATAATTTCAAAATGCCTTTCTTTCTATCACACATTAACCGCTTAACTTACTATCCCGAGAATACTCGTGCATCAAATTATCGAAATTTTAGTCTTATAAACTAAAATTGAATCATTAATTAGCTTTATAATTTAACACAAAAAATATGTAGGATCCATAAACATCTTAATTATCCTATGCCTTCTTAGATGAATGAAAACGACAGCCCCTTTCCAAAACAGGAGGGGTCATCTTATTAGATAGCAAAGAAAATTATTAAGTTAAGTGGTTAAGAATACATATTTAACGAAAATGACAGTCAATTTCTATACAAGAGCAAAATTTCTTAACCGAAACGGCACACATCAGTAAGAACCATCGAGAGTGTTCTCTCCTCGACTTTCTAGTTTATTTCCACAATGCGGCGCGTTTTGTATTTAGCTTCGTCTCATAGTGATAAGAATCGAGTATGTATTCTGTACCTCTTTCCTTCGACAAACTGGGTCGAAAATTGATACAAATCTGCACTACGGATGTGAAAAAAAGAAATGAATTTCATTAATCTGGTTCGTTGCGTTCCTGTATTACCAAGTTGATATATACACGGCAAAACAAGCCGACAGATATTCTATCCTTTGACGGATATTTTTCAAAATTTGATTCAGATCTACACGCACCCTTTATTCCACCTGGGGGCACCACGAGTTCGTGTATGAGAGGCCGCCGGATAAGTAAGCGGGATCTCGCTTCTCCTGTGGATACAATAATGGTGGAGGTCGAGTTACCCCCTCCAATGATAGTACGTACCTCCTTCGCGAGGGGTCAGGCCGTGGCCAGTGGTGGTTACTGGGACTCCGACCACATTGCTCGATTGTCATTCACCAACCCTGTTAAGTCAACTGGCATGGCAGGGGTAACTCCTTGCGAGCCTTACATATCTACAATTCTCGTGATAGGACCATGTGCCAAATTTCATTCATGTAGCGCATTACATTTTTGATTTATTATGCTCACATCCGCACGGATGGAAAAAAAGACAGACTGTGTAACAAATTTCATTTGTTTTGTTCATTCCGTTTTTGAGTAATGAGACAGAGAGACATTCATAATTTCAACAACAGTTTTTTCGGCCTCATGGGGGTCTGAAACTTTGAGGTTCATCGAAATGTCGAGGTTTGTTGAGTACAATATTTTCTCTTTTTATGCGCGTTAGCTTCGCATACGAGAAAGTAATAAGTATATTATAAATCTAGAGCAGCTGACGAATAAAAAGGAAACCATTTCACCAACACTAGTGGTTTCTATTCATGTTCACATGATACACGTGAAATGCACCGCCCCTTTTAGTTCGGAAAACCGTTACGTATTTTGCTGGAAGGCGTGACGTCACAACGCAGCGTAATACAACACACATGGCATGCGAGTTTGTTTAGTTTTAGTTTAGTTATATTAAAGTCCTATTTGAAGTAAAACGAGTTCTATTTGGGAACGGAACTCGCAATTTTGCACCGCAATTAGATGACGAAGACGACATCGGAACTAGCACACCCTCTCTCAAACTTCCACACCACATCAACGGGAGGACGGTTGCTCCACTCTCGTATGATATAGCATGCAATAGACCCAAATGCAGGTGGATCTTTAGTAGAATCGGGTTTTGAATCTTGGAACCCCCGACTCCGAGACCTTGCCACTAGGCTACAGCGTCCACTTGCATAGTTTTTGTGATACTTGTGACGTCACAGGAGTCAATACTATTACACTAACTAGCACAAGCTTTCTAAAACTTTATCTATTCGTAACCCCTCTTCGGAAGGAAAAAAATTTCGACCACTTTTCAAACGAAAAAGTTTTTCAAAATCTCTATATAAGAAAATAAGAATAATAAATCTATATTCAAAGGGTTTCATGTTCAAAACCCGTCTCCATCAAGGATCCACCTTGTATGTGTGCCTGATTCATAAGTAGCAAGTCCATCCCAAAATAACCCTCGTGTTGCCTAAATACCGAACGTTAATATAACTAAATTATCAAAATACAGGAATGAAGATTGAAGGCTATTTAAACTTTTAAAAAATAAATGTTCGCACACTCATGATCTCTGAAATGTTTGACATACAGAAGGCAAAACTTAGCATTCTTTGATTTTGTATGGCTTTGAAATTTCATGCTGAAATTGGATGCTTTGAATTAGATGAATATTTTATAATAAGATGAAAAATACTCAAATAATGAAAGATGACTTCTCTCTGCGGCCTCTCTTTTGGGAAACAATCGTTCCCATTAAACAATTTATAAAAATATAATCAGTACGCTGCACTTTCCTGACTTCTTATCTATAATTCAAATTGGTCATAATTTTATTACATAATCATATCAATCTTATTCTATTCGCACCTTTTTAGTAAATAAAACAAATTAACTTGTGTATATTTAATCGTCATAAAATACCGATTCCACAGTCCATTTATATCACGTAAAACGTGTCCAATTATCTTACAAATGATAAAAATAATTAATTAATCCAGCAAATTATTTTTCACGGCATTTTATGAGGCAATAAACGTGACAATCATAATAGAAAAATGAAGCTGAATTTTACAGCATCTCCAAACGATATTTCACGAACGTATGCACAAAATTGTGGAATGATTTTCCGGTTTTCGTGAATGAATAAATGATCCACGTTCGAGTGTTCCGAAAATGCACGTGCTTAAATGCTTTTTTATGACACTGTCTTTTGTTTAATGACGCGGGTTTACCTCAAGTGCAAAAAAATTAAAATCATTAAATCTGAGCACGTGTTCGACTGGCGTTTAATCTGCGGAAAGATACAAAAGTCATTAGTTTTATGGTCTTAAAAGTCCAATGCGTCAAGCCATGAAATTGATTATTTATTGGGCCTGCAAAAATGACTAGAAACTAAGCAAATCCAGAGATAAAATCGTTAATAACAAGCACACTTAGATATAGAATAATAATTTACCTTATTTTAAGGTCGAAAGAAAAGTTGGTTTGTTTTTTCAAAAGATAAAAGTGTTTTAGATAGTTTCATTGGAGTTATTGTGAGCAAGATATGCTTTCAAACAGATCTTTTTATACTCTTTTATTTAAAAAGACTTTTTTCGTATTTGTAAATCTCATTTTCGTACAGATAGAATTTTTTAATTAATATTTAACTCATTTATTGATGTACTAGAGTTCGGATATGTTGTACAGTGGTGTATTTCGGATAACAATATAATATTTAAACATTTTTCACAACTTAATGATCAGTTAATTGATTAATTTTAACTAAATATCGATTTCATATTAAAGACTTCATCTGGTAGAAAATCTGAGAAAAAAATCATTACTAGACTCTTTGAAATATAAAATGCAATGAAACCTATGTATAACGATAAACCTGCCTATAACGCTAATTTCTTTGGTCCCGGCGGAATTCCTATTTACTCAATGTCTTTTTAACCTGCTTACAACCATAATCACTTTATAGACTCAATTGTCTATAACGATAATTTTATCTCTTTAGAACAGTGGTACAGTTCAATCCCGATTTTTTCCTCTTAGAAAACGATACCCTATGATCAAGAATGTCAGATAACAGGGGAATGAGGAGTAGGGGCTAAAAACCAGAGCCTGTTATAACAGGTGAGAGCCGAGAGGGACTAGCGATTGGAATGTGCACACATATATGTTGTCTCTGACTCCTGGTGGGCACTAACCCGTTCATTCGCATTCAGCACTGCGAATTGATTACTTGTTCCTTGAAATCCGCTTTTGGTGCGTCACCTTTGTGTGCTCGACCTATAAATTAATTTGAGACAATAGTTGAAGGGATTCACTGGCGAAAGAGCGATTGTTTTGAGAGAATTGGTCATTGGTTAGGTCGAAAACCATGGACATAATAAGGAATTGTCTCAAGATTAGTCAACGATGCCCATGCTCTCATGATTAATGCAAAAAGGTGCTTCTGAGAAACATTTATAAATAATAATTACTTGGTAAATAATGCCATCTTGTTATAGAGCATGCACACAAAATCATTCTATTTATCAACTTAATGTAGGAAAACGATGCTTTAACAAATGTACTGCAAATTTTTGCAATACATTTTGTAATATGCAGATATAAATCATATCGTCACTTAACAAGTAACATCACCTATCTCAATTGTTTGAAATTTTTCAAAGAGGAAGGAAATACTCAATTATTCGCAGGCAATAACGAATACTTCTTAATTTTTTGTACATTTGGTAGGAACTTGTGATCTCATGTTCCTATCAGATGATAAATAAATTCAGAAGTATTCGTTATTGGTTGGGGAAAAATGAAAAGCTCCTTTCACTTTGAAATTTCAAAAAACTGGATGGGAGGTGTTGCTTGTTATGCGACGATATATTTCAAAAGTCTAGTTTGACAATCTGAATGCTATTACTAAGTTGTGAAACCATTAAAATATATTTAAAGTTAATAAATTGCCATTTACTAATTGTTTTTCTCGAAATATCTGTGATTTAACACGAAATTGAGAAATTATTAAGTATTACATTTAAACTAAAAAAGTAATACAAGTTAAATATATAAAGATCAGAAAGTCCTCTTTGTCTAACTGATTTATTTGTATTTAAAATTGTGTTTACTCAAACTTACTTATCACGCTATGTTTCGCTTTTTGATCAATTTCCTATATATATTAAAGATTTCTTTTGTAGATGAGTGTATGCGTGAGGCAGAAAACAAAATGGTAAAATTATTGATTCACACTATAAATAAAGCGGATACATTTTTTATTTTTTTGTATTTTTTTATTGCTATTGATATTGAAATTTATGGTATAATGTAAAAAAAATACAACATACTTCAATATATATTAGATATTATATTGATGTAGTTCAAATTAGTTCAATAAATAGTACAAAGTTTTTAAATATTCGTTTTATGGATATTTAGTATTCTTCAGTCTCAATAAATTTATTAAAGTCTTCAGCAAGAAAATTAAAATGTAGAAATTTTATCAACAAAGCAGCAAATTCAGAATTATCAACTCAAGTCCAGAAGAGAAGCTCTATCAGTAGTAGCAAAATAGTCCCACATTTTTAGTAAGGAAAAGTCGATCAGTGCAATTTTCAACATCTATAACAGTATAGGCAAAGCGGGAGTATCAAAGAGGAGCATTAGACAAGTTAGCTGGAAAGACGGAATAAGTCATAGCAGGCACAGCAGGTAGTGAAGACAAACCAGTAAAGAAACCCCAAAATTGCAGTAGATCATTGTCACTGTATCAAAAATACATAGGAGCTCAGCAGATGACAGTTGTAGACTCAAAAGTAGCCGCAGTATAGACGTCCAACCAACAACGAAGTTGATAAAAGTCTTCGTAGAGACAGATCAGCAGAAGTATCAATATAAGATGTTACAATTAGCAAGGTAGTTGATGAAAGTCATTGCAGGCACACAAGAAAGTGGAGGAAAGGCTCCCATAGATTTATTCGTTTCAGCAAAATGAAATTATTCGTCGATGTTTTCTAATAGTTCAACAAAACCAATAAATTTCAGTATATGTCAGTAGTCGTAAGAGCCAGTAGCAACAGAAGTAGAAAACAGCAAGATAGACGATGTCAAAGATAACAGGCTCAAAAGCATTTCGTTAGAGGCAGGTTTTAGGAATCATTAAAAGATGACATTCACAGGAGTTTATTTCAGAGCTGTTTTAAGGAACAAATTTTTGCTCCCATGTTGATCCAAGTTTTTATTGCTTAACAAGTGGCAACATTTGTAAGTCTTTCGATTCCAGGATTTTCATTCATTTATTTTTAGGCCAATGAAAATTCAGTATGTAGTCTCTTAGACAGCATTCTATTAAACCTATAATAGGTCATATGAAAGTCCAGCATCAGTGGGTGAGTCTTTCTCAAGAAAGTTTGAAACGTAAATTTATTTTACAGTTATTGCCTAGAGCAAAATTTGTGCTCCCATAATTTTCTCATTTCTTGTTGCTTAGCAAGTGGCAACATTTGAAACTCTTTCGATTCAGCAATGTTCATCCATTTATTTTTCAGCTTTTCTGTCATGATCGTATGCAAAGAATTTTGCCATTTCAATAATAACTTCGAAGAATCAATCAGTTTTGATTTTTGAATTGTTTTCAGAAACTGCTGATGGTGCAACAGATCAACCGTGGCAGAATCCTTATGGTCAAGAATTGTGTAAGGTAAATCAGAGACCACATATTCAGTGGTTGTTTCTCCATTTTGTTTCATAACAAACGTTTCAGCATTAGAAATTTCATCAGTAGTATCGAGAATGTTAATTTCTGTTTGCTTAAAATCCAAATGCTCCGAAGTTTGAGCGTAATCACTATTTTTGAAGTTCTCATCCTCGGGAGTTTCGAGAACTAAGCAGTCATTAGAATCTTTCTGTTCGATAGCAGATGGTTCTACAGTTGCAAGATCAAAAATTATAGCATCATCAGAAGATACATTCTGCTGAGATCCCATTTCAGTTTCGCAAGAATAAAAGTCTTCGAAGTATCCAAACTTTTTCCGTTTCGGAAAGCAACTCAGTTTCCCACCCATCGTTTCAATCAGGTGTTCAGACTCAAATAAAACAATACAGTCGTTCAATAAGAGAAAGCAGCAAGCTCAATTAAGCTAGCAAAGAAAAACGCAATAAATCGCACTCGCAATGAGTATATCAGAACGTCGCAAAGATATGATCAGAGAACACACGAATTCTTAAATATCAGATTCGCAAATGACCGATGTTGTTTAACATAATTATGAAGTATTGTTACTCTAAGATACTGTTTAAAATAATTTTGCTTACCAACAATTTTAATGAACATAAAATATCACTCTTGGTATATTGTTCCTCTATTCCACTGTTTACAATTAATCTGTTTACCAACATTGTTAATTGCACATAACATTGTTAAATAGCCTCATTATTATCATTGTTTACGTATGTCTCCACTGTTATATAAATATGAGTAATGTACGTCTTTTTTTATATTTAATCCAGACTAACATTAGTTTTTTGTTATATTTTTCACATATTTTCTCACGATTTAATCGCCGTTTCTCAGTTATAACTGAAGAGTCCCTTAGTGGAAGTAGACACTGGTTTTAGGAACCAAACGTAAAAAATCAGAAATTCAAACTTCAGTAATATATAAATCAATTATAGTGACATAACTATAGGGTGGCAGGACTAGCAGAAAACAAGGTCGCCACGGTCTTGCTGTGCCCTGATCCAATGTGTTATAATTATATAGGCGCAAAGACACTGTTATAATCCCACCCTCCAGGACAGGAAAATTGGCACACCTTAAGTATTTGGAAGGGGCCCCAACTTGTCTAATTACGCCAATTTCCAATTAGTTTCATATGAAATCTTCTACTTTTTCTAGATACATAAAACAATTGAACTTCTTACATGGTTAGAATCACAATCCCTTCTCGATTCTTATGTAATACTTTTGAATGAATCGCACTGCACGCATGCTTCAGAGCATCGCGCCAGACGCATGCAAAGTCTCTTTTCGACATTGACATGGAGAAAAGTTTTGAGCATCTTGAAGAAATATCGAAAATTCTTTTAAACTAAGTAGTTTAGCGTTGGAAGTTCCTGTTCCTTAACTCTGTGTAGCATTTTAGATGCTTTGCTATAGAGTAGAACTAATTCCCTGAATTTTCTATACAATAAATACTAAGGGGTTGAAAAAGATGTTTTCTGCTTGAGAAGACTGTAGTTATCTCTGAACTTTTGATATCCATTTTCTGAAATTATCCTTTGCTTTTTTACTTTCAGAATTCATTAATTATTTGCGCTTTCATCTGATGGGTATTAAAGGGTCTCGTATTTTCTTCCCAGTAATTCTTACAAACGCTTCTGTCCCATAAAGAGTACATTTCTCATCCATAGATATTAGAATCCATGAATAGCATCGAAAATATAATTAAATTTCTTTCTTTTTCTTTATGACGTAGTTTTATTAATTAGACTGGAAGCTGACAATGTGGTGGAGCCGTAAGTCAGAATTTTGCTAAACGTATTAGTAGTATTTTTAGAAATTATGCTCTTTCTAAAAATTCATTTTATATTGAAGAAAAGTTCATTTTATATTGAAGAAAAGTTCATTTTATATTCGAGAAAAAGTTCATTTTATATTCGAGAAAAAGTTCATTTTATATTCAAGAATTGTTTTCTAGGACTTCTACTCCAAATAGTATTAAACACTTCAATTGTAAACTGAAGTTAAAGGAAGTTCAAACATCGGAATTTCGTATGTGCTTAAATAATTCGATTTTTTTTAATAATAGAACCTAATCCTGAGTACACTTTTCGAAAACTTGCATTTCTTAGTATAACGAAAATAATTTTTAACATAATTTTTTTCAGAAAAATTCTGATTTATTTTGACATACATTTAAAAATGAAATGTATTACCATCTATAACTAACTAAATATATTTTTTAAAAACTGATAAACATTTTCTGATATAATTCATATTTTCAGAGGAAATGTATTACCATCTATAACTAAATAAATATATTTAAAAAATTAATTAAAAAATTAAAAATGTAGTAAAAATGTTATTAAAATTCCAATTTACTTTTCCTATCAGTGCCTGAGGCCTTTACGATTTTTTTTCACCTCTTTATTCCTTAAAAAAACATATTTCCTTCTTTTTTTAGGACACGAAAAAAAGCCTGTTAATTTTTTTGAACATTTTTTTTTTACCTTTTCCTTACTTACCAACATATGCTGTATCTGTAGACATTTTACATCTGCATATGGAGTGGTACATAACGTAATCTACACCACAATGAAATTGGGATTTCATTCTCTTCGTGGTATTAATCTATTGCAGATAAGTGTTTCTCTCTTATCCTGCTGTATCCTAAAATCTGTGGATAGGTTTATTGCTAAAGAGGGAAGAGAATAAGTTACTTCTCAAGTGATCTACTAACGTGTTACGAAAATCGTTCGGTGGGGTTTAAGGTGAAGGCCAACTCGCAAAAAAATGGAGAAAGACGCTTTATTCAAAGAATATCCTTTAAAACACGAAGCGCCGACAACAAGAAAAACAGCTCTCGCACAAATTAGCAAGACAATCAGACAGCAAATCGGTTACAATTGCAGAAACAGGCGTTCAATAGCTCTCTTCATCTAACAGCTGACCAACTCGCAATGCGAACAAAACTCCAAAGAGACTAATTCCTCATTGAGTAGGTCGTTATTTATACCCTTTTCCGATAGGATATTACGTCGCATAGAAATCTCTCGATGATTCTTCATAACTCCCTCCCTAATAGAGATAAAGCGAAAATTCTAGAATTTTCGAAAACCTTCATTTTGTCTTCAGAATCACCAAATTTGTCCCTAAGGTCGGGGTTCAGTGACTTCCATTTTCTCGACATCCAATGAAACCTCTTTAAATGTCTCTTTCCAACCATAGACCTAACATGGCTGGGAAGCGACATTACAGATTCGCAACTCTATCTTTCCATAAGATCCTAAAACCATAGATATTATCTTCCATATACAAGACCATATATATTATCTTCCAATCACTTAATGAAGGGAAAAACTCTTTTCTCTTTCTTCGGTAAAATCTCGATTTCAAACGAAAATCTTTAATTTCATTTTACTGTAATATAAAGATAATTGTATTCATTTTAATCTTTCTATTATGTGATGTTGAATTGAACTATTACTTTAAACTTAATTCACAAACAATTAATTACAATTGCTTTCTAGGAAGTATAAAGAAGTTAAAGTTTTCAAATTAAATCTCCATGAAATTTAAGGCAACATAAGTTCATATTAATATTAAAGTTTATATATATATATCAATTAATTAAGATTTTGAGAGATATATGCATTGCTCAATCAAGACTAACTTCAACACTTCATACCTTTAACATTAACTGCCTTTTAAGAATCTCAAGTTTAGTTCAAACCATATTTGTAAATACTGACGATTTCTAAGGCAATAAGTTAAATATAAAGAGAAACAGTTCATCACATCGGATTAATTTCAACAATTAACTACTACACGTCGAATAGATTTCAGGCCCCCCCCCCCCAAGGTCTCAGGAGTGATCCGCTTTAGGAACGGGAATGTGACGTGGCATAGTAGTAATAGACCCCCAAGGTCTCGAGGCATAAAGCGATTACCTCTAGCGCCTGTGCGAAAAACCGCCACTGACTACCAGGCTAAACACACTACACACCATACTGCTACTGTGCAAATTAATTCGAACAACCACAAAAAATTTCACACGTGTAGTTTATTTAGTATAAGTTCACTTACATGCATGGTATAGCAATTTAGCAGACAATATGTCCTCCTCTAGTTTTAATGATATCCTGTACACAATTTTAATTATAAACTACTACTTTACTACTTTAATTAGTTAATTAAACTACACATGTGAAAGTTTTTGTGTTTGTCCCAATTAGTTTGCACATTACTGTATTGCGTAAGGTGTTGAAAGAGGTTTAAATCAGACATGCACAGAAACATTTGTAAATAATTTTGTCACTAAAGATAACAAAAGTATTTAAGAACTGTGTGAGCTTCATACCATCATCTTACACTGACTTTCTTATTTTTCCAGTCCTCTTAATCAGAATCAGTTATAAATGTGTATTTTACGCATTTGAATTTTTAATAATTGGTCTTCACAAATTTATAATTTGTGTCATAGTAATTTAAACCCGGGCCTACAAGATATTAAAATTATACAGTATTATTGTGTTTTAATCTGAATTTACATTTTTTTTTGTATTCGCTTTATTCATACAAAATTTTTGCTTGCTTACATACATTGTAACAAAAGAATCTTAATTTCTATTTATTTTATCAATAAGTATACTTTGGCTCTATTCTTTCAGTTAATAAATAAGAAAATACCAAATAAATGAATCTTCGAATCGAGTCAAATTTTTTTTCAAAATTGCGTTCCTGCTGCTTTTTAATTCTAAACGAGTATTTCCATAATGCGGAAAGAAATGACGAATCAAATAAAGTCACATTATAGGCATATTAAAATCAACGAAGTTAAATTTTAGTCATTGATTAAAAAAAAGTAATCATTTTTTAAGCTTCCCATATTTTGATATTACTGACTTACTGATTTCTGCAATCAACGTGAGGAATCTTAATTTAAACTAGAGATAAATAAGGATGCATAAGAAGTTAAAGAATATTAAACTTAGTAAGAGTAAAGAAAGAAAGTAAAAGAAATTAGGTTTATTTACAAGTTTATTTTTTAACTAAAAAATTAAAAATATCACCCTGAAATGTTAATATTGCATAAAATAAAGATCCGCTATAACACAGCAAAGAATAGTACTTGCTACTCCCCCGGGGGTTCATTTCCAAACAAATTATACTCCATCAGTTTTTTTCCTTTTCAGATTGAACTCTTCTATTCTGAAATTACTCTTTGGGGTTTAAAATTTTTTGATAAGATATTTTTCACCGTTTCTTTCTTGTCCTCGACCTATTTTCTGTCTCAAAATCCTCTGAATTTTTATTTACTCAACTTTCGAAGAAAAGTTGACGTAACGGATTATTAAATCCACTTTGACTGTTGATTTAATCCGGATATGTGATTTAAAAACACAGGAAACTACAACTGAAAAAAAAGTAAATAAATTTACCGGTCTGTTGTTCTTTTCAACCATTCCTCTTCATCAATTTAATTCCTTGTGTGGGTAATTATTTTAGTTTTCCAAAGAAGACCAAAAGTTTTAATTGGAGAAAAAAAATTAAGTATTTTTCAGCAGCATAGCAAGGGGGGAAGACTGGTTTAAAACTGAAGTAGGGATATTGAATTTAATAATGATAAATGAGATCAATGGTTATATCGAAAGTTTTTTTCTTTAGAGGGGAAAAATCCCCTACGATTATAATTTCAAATTGCCTTACTTTATATCACACATTAAGAATACATATTTAACGAATATGACAGCCAATTTCTGTACAAGAGCAAAATGTCTTAACCGAAACGGCACACATCAATAAGAACCATCGAGAGTGTTCTCTCCTCGACTTTCTAGTCTATTGCCACATTATGGCGCGTTTTGTATTTAGCTTCTTCTCATAGTGATAAGAATCGAGTATGTATTCTGAACCTCTTTCCTTCGTCAAACTGGGTCCAAAATTGATACAAATCTGTACTATTGATGTCGGAAAAACGTACCGAATTTCATTAATCTAGTTCGTTGCATTACTGTATTACCAAGTTGATACATACACGGCAAAACAAGCCGACAGATATTCTATCCTTTGACGTATATTGTTCAAAATTTGATACAGATCCTACACTCACCCTTTATTCCACCTGGGGGCACCATGAGTTTGTGTATGAGAGGCCGCCGGATAAGTAAGCGGGGTTTCACTTCTCCTGTGGATACAATAATGGTGAAGGTCGGTTTACCCCCTCCAGTGATAGTATGTATCTCCTTCGCGAGGAGTCAGGCCGTGGTCAGTCATGGTTACTAGGACTCCGACCTCAGTGCTCGATTGTCATTCACCAACCCTGGTACTTCAACTGGCATGGCAGGGGTAATTCCTTGTGAGCCTTACAGATCTACAATTCTCGTGATAGGACCATATGCCAAATTTCATTCATGTAGCGCATTACATTTTTGAGTTATTATGCTCATATCCACACGGATGGAAAGACAGACAGACTGTGCACCAAATTTCATTTGTTTTGCTCATTCCGTTTCTCAATTATCAGACAGAGAGACATACATAACTTCAAAGACAGTTTTTTCGGTCTCGCGGAGGTCTGAAACGTGGAGGTGCATCGAAATGGAGAGTTCGAACAGTTTGATGATTACAATATTTTCGCTTTTGACGCGCGTTAGCTTCGTATACGAGAAAGTAATAAGTATATTATAAATCTAGAACAGCTGACGAATAAAAAGGAAACCATTTCACCAACACTAGTGGTTTCTATTCATGTTCACATGATACGCGTCAAATGCACCGCCCCTTTTAGTTCGGAATACCATTTCGTATTATGCTGGAAGGCATGACGTCACTACACAGCGTAATACAGCATACATGGCATGCGCAGTTTATTTAGTTTATATTGTCGCGGTCCAGCTGAAGACTCAATAGCCGAATGGTTGAGGCGCTGGTCTGCAATGCCAAGAGACTCGGGTTGGAGTCGTTAGACTTTTAAGTTTACAACCATTATTTCGATTTTTTTCTAATTTATGTGCAAAATATCATTTGTGTAAATTTCATCTATGTAAATAACCCCCCCGGTGGAGTGTTCTAGAACATTCCACCAGGTATATAATATATAAAGGAAATCTATATTCAAAAAGGTTTCAAGGTTCAGAACCCGTTTCCATCAAAGATACGCATTTTATGTAGGCTAGGGTTCCTTTCTTTTTGTATTCCAGGGAACAAAAATTTATAAAATTATCCAGAAAATCACGAATGATATTCTAGAAAATTATGTTAAAGCAGAGTTTGGCTGTAAAGAGATGGTTTGTTTAGACACCCGAAACATGCTGGAACAGTTTGTTGGCAATGCTTGAAAGATTTTTAGACCTAAAATCAGTTATTTCAAAAGCATTAATTGATATTAAAAAACAACAAATTTTGGCTAATGTAGAATAATGAAACTCGGACTCCTATTGTAGCAGGCTTGAAGCCAAAAATTGCCTAGAAAAAATTTGCAGTCGAAACGCGATTTTGCTGACTGCCCAAGGAATATTTGCTTTCATTATTGGAGAAATGAACTAAGAAAATTCGGAATTTGCTAAGAATATGAAATGTTCTCTGATCCAAAGAATTAGTGAGAAACGCTATGTTACTTTAGTTGCATTAATGCAATATCTAAATTTTGTGAGAAAGTATGATACTGCTGCAGTTACTGTTGAACTTTCCAAATAAAAACTCGTTGATTTAACAAGCTAAATTAATTATAACAAAGCTTTTTGCGACAAAGGCGAATCACTATCCAACTTTTTGCACTCAGAAGAGAGACAGGAAACTTTGGAAGAGAAATCTTGAACGTTATACGAAAAATTAGAAAGAGTGATCCACTCAAACACAGTGATCTTACGTTGTTGAAGTAGAAAGGGATCTAACTTGATCAAGATAGGGGAGCAAGAATTGCAGTAATTTGACTCAACTGAAAATCGATCATCAAATACTATAAAACTGGGTGAGGCTTTGAAAACATTTGCTACAACATCATCTGAAGCTGACAGTGCATTTTCTGCTGCCGTGTTGTTCATAACAAATCTACGAACGAGGCTCAATGATAAAAGCATAGATTGCTTATGTTTTCTTACTTAATCATACTTTAACCAGCGGGAATGTTCTCCCCTAAACTTTCTCGTATACTTCCCTAAACAGGTGCCGTTTCCCTTCCCCCGCGTTTCCAAAAATATTCGAACCTACTGTTACCCAAAATCCAATGACTATCAGAAGGTTTTTCATTATAGAGATTAAAAATTATCTAGGTAAAGAGTCGAATTCAAAGAGATGCGTACCGATTTTCCGGTCTTAACCGGCTCAAGGACAAACTGACGTAATTCGCGCCATAGCTGTCGCGTGCACAGAAGATTGCTTCTAGTACGCATGCGCGCGGAGATAACGGATTCTTTTCGAAAGTAAATTATACAGACCGACAGGCAGTCAACCCTTTGACGGATTTGACCCAAAATTTGATACGGACCTACATTCATGATGATGAAACTGTATACAAAATTTTATCCATCTGGATATTCAAGTTTTTGAGTTATATCGCATGACCGCGGACAGACAGACAGGCAGACTTCCTGTGGACAGATTATGTCCAAAATTTGATTGAAACCTACAAATTATGTGTAAAGATCACATACCAAATTTCATCCCCGTAGCTCTAATAGTTTTCGAGTTATCATGTTCACAGACAGACATAATTCCAAAATTGTCTTTTTCGGACTCAGGGAGGTCTAAAACGTGGAGATTCGTCAAAATCTCGAGTTCGAATTTTTTGACGATTACAATACATTCTCTTTGTATACTTCGTATACGAGAAAGTAAAAATGAATAATTTCTATATCTCATTTGTATTTTGTAACTCAATATATAATGAAGTATGAATTTTGGAATCTATAAATATCCTTCTTTTGTTTATTTATTATTGGTTTCAATGAAAAATAGCTAATTTTTGATGTTTTTCAAATTTTCATGCACTCCCCAGAATCCCGGAAATGACTGTTATGTTCCCGGGATTTCCCGGGAAGGAAAAAAGGCCGGGAAATCAGACACCCTATTGTAGGCCTGAGTCATAACTAGCAAGTCCATACAAAAACTACCCCCATGTTACTTTAAGACCTAACGTTAATATAACTAAATTACCGAGATGCAGAAAGAAAATATGAAGGCTATTTAAACTTTAAAAAAATAATTGTTGTCACACTCATGATCACCGAAATGTTTGATATACATAAGGAAAAATTTAGCATTCTTTGATTTTGATGTGGCTTTAAATTTAGTGCTGAAATTGGATGCTACGAATTAGATGAAATGTATTTTATAATTAGAAGAAAAATACTCCAATCATGAAAGATGACTTCTCTCTGCGGCTTCTCTTTTTGGAAACAATCGTTCCCATTAAACAATCCATAAAAATACAATCAGTGCGCTGCGCTTTTCTAACTTCTTATCTATAATTCAAATTGGGCATAATTTTATTACATAATCATATCAATCTTCTTCTATTTTCACCTTTTTAGAAAAGGAAAAAAATTAATTTGTGTATATTTAATCGTCATAAAATACCGATTCCATAGCCCATTTATATCTCATAAAACGTGGCCAATTATCTTACAAATGATAAAAATAATTAATAAATCCAGCAAATTATTTTTCACGGCATTTTATGAGGCAATAAACGTGACAATCATAATAGAAAAATGAAGCTGAATTTTACATCATCTTCAAGCGATATTTTACGAATGTATGCACAAAATTCTGGAATGATTTTCCGGTTTTCGTAAATGAATAAATGATCCACGTTCGAGTGTTCCGAAAATGCACGTGCTTAAATGCTTTTTTCATGACACTGTCTTTTGTTTAATGACGCGGGTTTACCTCAAGTGCGAAAAAATTAAAATCATTAAATCTGAGCACGTGTTCGACTGGCTTTTAATCTGCGGACAGAGAGAAAAGTCATTAGTTTTATGGTTTTAAAAGTTCAATGCGTCAAGCCATGAATTGCTTATTATGGGACCTGCAAAAATGACTAGAAACTAAGCAAATCCAGAAATAAAATCGTTAGTAACAAGCACACTTAGATATAGAATAATAATTTACCTTGTTTTAAGCTCAAAAGAAAAGTTAGTTTGTTTTCTCAAAAGGTAAAAGTGATTTAGATAGTACAATAGACAATAATTTCTCCGATCCCGGTGGAATTCCTACTTACTCGATGTCTTTTCTACCTGCTTACAACGATAATCACTTTTTAAACTCAATTGTCTATAACAATAATTTTATCTCTTTAGAACAGTGGTACAGTTCAATCCCGATTTTTTCCTCTTAGAAAACGATACCCTATAGTCAAGAATGTCAAATAACAAGGGAATCAGGGGTAGGAGCTAGAAACCAGAGCCTGTTGTAACAAGGGACTAACGATTGGAATGTACGCAGATGTTTGTTGTTTCTGACTCCTGGTGGGCCGTAACCTGTTCATTGGCATTTTGCACTGCGGATTGATTACTTGTCACTTGAAATCCGCTTTTGATGTGTTACCTTTATGTGCTCGACCGTTAAATTATTTTGAGAGGTTAGTTAGAAAGATTTACTGACGAAAGACCGCTTGTTTTGAGAGAATTGGGCATTGGTTAGGTCGAAAACCATGGACATAAGGAGGAATTGTCGCAAGATTAGCCAGACGCCTATGCTTTTATGATTAATGCTAAAATGTGCTTCTGAGAGAGATTTATAAATAATAATTACTTGGTAAATGATGCCATCTTGTTTATAGAACATAGCATACAAAATTATATTATTTAATAACTTAATGTAGAAAAAAAATGATTTAACAAATATATTTCAAATTTCTGCAATATATTTTGTAATATGCAGATATAAATCATATCGTCACTTAACAAGTAACATCACCTATCTCAATTGTTTGAAATTTCAAAGAGGAAGGAAATATTCAATTATTCGCAGGCAATAACGATTAGTTCTTAATTTTTTTCACATCTGGTAAGAACTTGTGGTCTCATGTTCCTATCAGCTTTTAAATAAATTCAGAACTATTCATCATTGGTTGGGAAAATTGAAAAGCTCCTTTCTCTTTGAAATTTCAAAAAACTGAGATGGGTGGTGTTGCTTCTTAAGCGACGATATATTTCAAATGTCTAGTTTGACAGTTTGAAGGTTATTAGTAAGTTATGGAACAATTAAAATAAATGTAATGTTAGTAAATTGACATTTACCATTTTTTTTCTCTCGTAATAACTGTGGTCACATTTCGCTTGAATCTCAGAATGAAATTTAAAGAATAGACTAAGGGCCGCCGTGATTTCATGGACAAGTCTCCGAAAGGGACAATTACGTGTTATAAACCCGACTCCACCGAAGATCCGTCGTGTATGTTTATCCGGGACTGTTAAAACGTTATTCCGGTGGTCAGTGGTTCGGGTACATTGTCTGAAGTACCTCTTGTCATAGGACCGCAAAAACTCGTTGTTGGTCAAGGGTTTTTTTTTGTGTGGCTCGACAGTTCCGTTGAAATGTCGGTTAATGTTTGGACATCGAAGGCCACCGAGTCGACGGGCAGAGACCTCAATACAGTTCCTACGGGCTTCTTCAGATTGTGTGTGCATCGTGGCAGCTGTGCGGCTGGTCGCATTTCGGAAGATAATAAATCCCCAAGCTTTGTTCCATCGCGTTGGAACAAAGCTTAACATATTCGCTACGACGAGCGACTCTATGCGCTCGCCGTAGTGAATGTGTTAAATCTACAGTGGTAGCACAAATGTCCTGACGTTTGTGTGGCATGAGACTTTGGACAGTGGGGTGCCATGTCAGGCGTCATTTGACAAAGGTTCAAAATTACAAGAACAGTTAGGCCTAATAATTATGTAGTATAGTTATAAAACGATTTTTTTAATTTATTTAAACCAAACTGAGATTGTTCTAAAGAGATCATGAAAAATTATCTTTGATCGCCTGTTTAACAATTTATTGATGGTTTACCTAAATTAAATCTATAAAGCAGTACAGAATCAGAAATACAAAGATCCGTTTAGAAAGTAGTGATTTGTGATCGTCGTAATATTTTGTTCTAGATAAAACATAAATTTGAAGGAAATATTGAAATTTCATCTAGAAAAATCTTTAAAGTTGAGTAATTTAAGATACTTTATTCACAAATATAAAGTTTGGAAACCGGCTCCAAAATCGGATTCAGTCTCACAGATTGGTATATATGTAGAAATGGTTTGGAATAAAAATTGTATAAGTTTCCTTTTTATGTCAATAAGTTTTTAACGCTTCTTTATGAACTTCTGTTTGGAACATTTGTATGTATATAGAAAACTCTTTTAATAGTTCTCGAAATTATTACCTAGAAGACACATTTAGATAAATCGATATATGTATGGATATTACATTATTTTTAAGTATATCTGTTACCTCCGTGTTATCATTTTAGAACGAAATGTGCATTTGTATAACAAATATTTTCACTTGTTTTGTGTAACATCAAACAGAAATTTCAACTCATTAATTAACCCCTTATTAAAATCACATCTCATGAAGTGACAAATTTCTGTTTCTTAACTATAGTGGTTTATAAATATCACATTCAGACTCTAAATTGAAATTAGTATCTTCAATTTCGTGAACTTTAACTATTTTTGCAGGCATTTCTTTATTAGCTATTTAAATTCTATCCTTTATAACACGAAATTGTGAAATTATTATGGACTACATTTAAACAGCAAAAGTAATATAAATTAAAAATATAAAGATTAGAAAGTCATCTTTATCTAACTTATTTATTTGTATTTAAAATTATGTTTACTCTAACTTACTTATCACGCCATGTTTCGCTTTTTCATCAATTTCCTATATATATTGACAATTTCTTCTGTAGGTGAGTATATACATGTGTGCGTGCGTGAGGCAGAAAAAAATGGTAAAAATATTGTTTCACACAATAAATAAAAGAAGACACATTTTTATTTTTTTATATTTTTTATTGCTATTGATATTGAAATTTATGCTATAATATAAAAAAAAGATACAACATACTGCAATATTAATTAGATATTATATTGAATGTAGTACAAATTAGGGTTGTATTATAGTTCAATACATAATACAACGTTCTTAAATATTCGTTTTATAGATCTTTAGTTTTCTTCAGTCCCGATAAATTTATTAAAGGCTTCGGCAAGAAAATTAAACTGCAACAATTTTATCAACAAAGCTACAGATGCAGAATTATCAACTCAAGTCCAGAATATAAGTTCTATCGATAGTAACAAAATAGTCCCTCATTATTAATAAGAGGAAGTCGATCAGAACAGTTATCAGTATCTATAACAGTATAGGCAAAGCGGGAGTAACAAAGAGAGCATTAGGCAAGCCAGCTGGAAAGACGGAATAAGTCATGGCAAGCACAGCAGTTAGTGAAGAAAAACAAGTCAACGAAACTCCAAAACTGCAGTAGATAATTGTCACTGTATTAAAAATACATAGGAGCTCAGCAGATGTCAGAAGATGACAGTTGACTCAAACGCAGAAGCAGTATCAACGTCCAACCAACAACGAAGTTAATAAAAGTATTCGTAGGCACAGTGGCAGCAGTAGTATCAATATCCGATGTTACAACCAACAAGGTAGTTAATGAAAGTCATTAAAGGTACACAAGAAAATGGAGGAGAGGCTCTCATAGATTTATTCGTTTCAGCAAAAAGAAATCATTCGCCGATGTTTTCCAGTAGTACAAAAAGACAAATAAATTTCAGCAAGAGTGAGTAGTCGTAACGAGAGTCACAGTAGCACCAGAAGAAGGAGACATGATAACTAGAGAAACAAAGTCAATGATGGGAGGCAGCTAGTGAAGACAAGCCAGTCAATGAAACTCCAAAACATGCCGCAGGTAGCTATCACTGTATCAGAAATACATAGATGTTTATAAAATTTCAGTAGATAACAGTTATAGACTCAAAAGCAACAGCAGTATGGACGTCTGATGTTATAACCAACAAGGCAGTTAATGAAAGTAGCCGTAGACACACAGGAAAATGGAGGAATGACTATCAAAGATTTTTCCGTTTCAGTAAAAAGAAATCATTCATCGGTCTTTTCCAATCATTCATAAAGACCAATAAATTTCAGCAGGTATCATTAGAGAGTTTCAATACCTACAAAAGCAGAAGCCAACAAGACCGACGATGTCAAAGCTAACAAGCACAAAAGGATTTACTTAGCGGCAGGTTTTAGGAATCATTAAGAGATGGAGTTTATTTTAGAGCTGTTTTAAGGAACAAATTTTTGCTCCCATATTGATCCAAGTTTTTATTGCTTAACAAGTGGCAACATTTTTAAGCCTTTCGATTCCAGGATTTTCATTCATTTATTTTTAGGCCAATAAAAATTCAGTATGTAGTCTTTTAGACAGCACTCCATTAAATATATAATAGGTGATATGAAAGTCTAGCATCGATGGCTGGGTCTTTCTCAAGAAAGTTTGAAACGTAAATTTATTTTACAGTTATTGCCCAGAGCAAAGTTTTTGCTCCCATAATTGCCTCAGTTCTTGTTGCTTAGCAAGCTTCAACATTTGAAACTCATTCGATTCAGCAATTTTCATCCATTTATTTTTCCTCTTTTCTGTCATGATCGTTTGCAAAGAATTTTGCCATTCCAATAATAACTTCGAAGAATCAATCAATTTTAATTTGTGAATTGTTTTCAGAAACTGCTGATGGTGCAACAAATCAGCCGTGGTAGAATCCTTATGGTCAAGAATTGTGTAAGGTGAATCAGAGACCACATATTCAGTGGTAGTTTCTTCATTTTTTTTCATAACAACGATTTCAGCATTAGAAATTTCATCAGGTGTATCGGGAATGTTAATTTCTGTTTGCACAAAATCCAAATGCTCTAAAGTTTGAGCGTAATCACTATTTTTCAAGTTCTCATCCTCGGGAGTTTCAAGAACTAAGCAGTCATTAGAATCTTTCAGTTCGATAGCAGATTGTTCTGCAGTTGCAAGATCAAAATTTATAGCATCATCAGAAGATACATTTTGCTGAGATGCCACTTCAGTTTCGCAAGAATAAAAGTCTTCGAAGTATCCATACTTTTTCCGTTTCGGAAAGCAACTCAGTTTCCCACCCATTATCGCAGTCAGATGTTCAGACTCAAATAAAACAATACAGCCTTTCAATAAGAGAAAGCAGCAAGCTCAATTAAGCTAGCAAAGAAAAACGCAATCAGTCGCACTCGCAGTGAGTATATCAAAACGTCGCAAAGATATGATCAGAGAGCACACGAATTCTTAAATACCAGATTCGCAAATGACCGATGTTGTTTAAAATAATTATGAAGTATTGTTACTCCAAGCCATTGTTTGAAATCATTTTGCTTACCAACAATGTTGATGCACATAAAATAGCACTGTTGTCAAATTGTTAGTGTAAGCCACTGTTTACAATTACTCTGTTTACCAATAATGTTAATAGGCAGTGGCGAATCCACGGGGGTGGCTGTCGGACTGCAGCACCCCCCCAGAGCTAGACCAGAATTCTTTATTTTATTTAAAATCGCTACGGCTGTTTTTTTCTTTATCTCCCTTTAAAAAAAGTGAAAAAATTTCTTCCTAGTTTTTGACAGGCTCGAAAGTTTTCGCACTTTTGTAGTCATTCCACTCGTATTTGCAGCGTTAACGCGGTCAAATACATGTTTTTGCTCGTGTTTTCTGTTAAATTATCGAAAGTATTGCAGTTTTCTGTATGATTATTATTATCAGGTGAGTAAAGTCTGTAAAGTTAAAGTGTTTTAGTTTACATAAGCCATAATATTTGACATCTGTCACGACGATACAAAACCTTTTATTCCTCAGCTCCCCCCAGACCCAAATCCTGGATTCGCCACTGTTAATAGGACATAAAATAGCATTGTTATATAGCCTCATTATTATCATTGTTAACGTATGTTTCCATTGTTATATAAATATAAGTAATATACATGTTTTTTTATATTTAAAGCAACAGCTTTTTTATATTTTTTGCATATTTTCTCACGATTTAATCGCAGTTTCTCAGTTATAACTGAATAATCCCTTAGTGGAAGTATACACTGGTTTTAGCAACCAAACGTAAAATAACACAAATTCAAACTTCAATAGTATATAAATCAATTAAATTGACATAATTATAGGGTGACAGGATTAGCAAAAAACAAGGTCCCCACGGTCTTGCTGTGGCCTGATCCAATGTCTTATAATTATATAGGCACAAAAATACTGTTACTATACCACCCTCCAGGACAGAAAAATTGGCCCCACGTTAAATATTTGGCAGGGTCCTCATGCTGTCTACTTACGCTAATTGCCAATTAGTTCGATATGAATTTTGCTTCTTTACTTTGAGACATAAAAAAGTTGAACTTCTTACATGGTTAGAATCATAATCCCCTTTCCGATACTTATGCAATACCTCTGCTGAATCCCACTGCAGGCATTCTCCAGAGCATCTCGCCACACGTATGCAAAGCCTCTTTTCGACATTGACATGGAGAAAAGTTTTCAAAAATTTTGAAGAAATGTCGAAAATTCTCTTAAACTAAGTGGTTTAGATGTAAGTTTCTGTACCTTGCCTCTGTGTAGCATTTTAGATGCTTTGCTATAGAGTAGAACTAATTCCCTGAATTTTCTTTGCAATAAATACTATGCTGATCAAAAAGATGTTTTCTGCTTGAAAAGACTATAGTTATCTCTGAACTTTTGATGTCCATTTTCTGAAATTATTCTTTGCTTTTTTACTTTCAGAATGCATTAATTTATTGCGCTTTCATCTGATGGGTATGAAAGGGTCTCGTATTTTCTTCCCAGTAATTCTTAAAAACGCTTCTGTCCCATTAAGAGTACATTTCTCATCCATAGATGGTGGAATCCATGAATAGCATTGAAAATGTAATTAAATTTCTTTCTTTTTCTTTATGACGTAGTTTTATTAATTAGACTGAAAGTTGACAATGTGGTGGAGCCGTGAGTCAGAATTTTGCTAAACATTTTAGTAGTATTTTTAGAAATTATGCTCTTTATAAAAATTCATTTTATATTGAAGAAAAATTCATTTTATATTCAAGAAAAAGTTCATTTTATATTCAAGAATTGATTTCTTGGGCTTCTACTTCAAATAGTATTAACCACTTCGATTGTAAACTGAATTTAAATGAAGTTCAAAAATCGGAATTTCGTATGTGCTTAAATAATTCGATTTTTTTAAATAATAAAACCTAATCCTGAGTACACTATTCTAAAACTTGCATTTCTTAGTATAACGAAAAAAATTTTTCACATAATTTTTTTCAGAAAAATTCGCACTTGTTTTGACATACATTTAACAATGAAATGTATTACGATCTATAACTAACTAAATATACTTTCAAAAAACTGATAAACATTTTCTGATATAATTCATATTTTTACATGAAATGTATTACCATCTATTACTAACTAAATATATTTAAAAAAATTCACTCAAAATAAAAAAATGTAGTAAAAATATTTTTGAAATTCCAATTTACATTTCCTGTCAGTGCCTCAGGCCTTTTCGATTTTGTTTTCACCTCTTTATACTTCAAAAAACATATTGTATCCTTTTTTTGTACACGAAAAAAATTTGTTTTAAGAAAATTTATCTCACATTTTTTTTTTTTTTTTTAGTTTTTCTTTACTAGCTAGCAGATGCTGTATCAGTAGATTTTTTACATCTGCGTATGGGGTGGTACTTAACATAATCTACACCACCAAGAAATTGGGATTTCATACTTTTTGTGGTATTAATCTATTGCGTCTCTAATCACCTTGTAGATAAGTGTTTCTCTCTTGTCCTGCTGTATCATGACATCTGTGGATAGGTTTATTCACAGAGAAGAAGAATCAGAGGTCTCACTCCCATAGACACTAATGGCAACTTTTTTAACATTGCGTTTCACATAGACGGTACGCCACCAATGTGCCACATTGGAACTAACCGGAATACGTCACCGTGACGTCATAGTGACGCGAGAGGAAACGAAGCCGTCTCCTATCGTCATGACAACGATATAAACAATAATTAGGTATTTATTGGATTTTCAACTCGTTTTCCGACGATTATTAAATTTATGAATAATTAATTTTTTATACATATTAATTTCAAAATGTTATTGTTTTAATAATAATGCCATTTATTATTGTTTATATAATTATTTTAAATCTCTCACTAAATTGACTTTTTCTTTAATACAGAAATTAAAAGTAAATTTGGAATATCATTCAAAACATTAAAATATTTGCCTGTTTCCTAGTGTACCAGCAATTTATAGCGTGTGAATGTATAATTTAAGAAGATTAAAGTTTTTCTCATATTAATCATTTCATTTATCCTTTTTTGAAGAGAAGTTCTTTCAGATCATAAATTTTTTAAACAAATAGGAAATTAATTTTTCATAAATTCCCTTCAATATTATTCAAGACACAAAAATTGATAAAATATAATTTCATTAAAAGAAATTCACTTGTGATTTTCTTACACTCTGCAGGAAATTAAATTTGTTGTTTTAGTAAATATTATACTATTTCTTTCAAAATATTTTGAAACTTAAACAATCAATAATTTTTAATAAATACACATTCATTCTTGTTCAGGATTTAAAAACTAATAGAATTTAATTTCCATAAAGAAAATTCATTTGTGAATTTTTTTAACCTAAAATTTGATTTTAATGTGTTATCACTATACTACTTCTTTCGGAATACGTTTAAACTTCTACAATAAATTAATTTTTAATAAATTCACATTCATTATTATTCAAGATACTAAAATTGATAGAATATACGTAATTAATTCACTTGTAATTTCTTGCCGAGTTTAAGAAAATTGCATTTGTTGCTTTAGTAACTATTATACTATCTCTTTCAGAATATTTTAAAACTTCAACAGTTTTTAATAAATACACATTAATTCTTCAAGATAAAGAAATATTGGTAGAATGTAATTTTCACAGAGAAAATTCATTTGTGAAGATAATTTTTCCAACCCCCTCCCACAAAAAATTAAATACCTTTATATGGTTATGGAACAAGATGCTATAATAAATACAAAATACTTAAAACAATGTCACATTTTATTAAACAAGCATAATAAGTTACAAAACATAACATTTATAGCAAATACTGCCTAGAATTGTTATATATAGTACTAGCTGCATGGCCCGGCGTTGCACGGGCAATCTTGAATAATGGGATATTCCCGGGCGGAGAGAAGTGAGATCACGTGATGCCTTGGGATCCATATTTTCATATGCCCGGCTCCATTTTTTTTTTCAACAAATATTGTCACTTACTTTCGCCAACAAATGTAAATATTCTTTCAAATCTAGTCTTTTTATTACTAATTTTCATATGCCCGCCTCCGGTTTATTTTTTTTACACATATTGTAGCTAACGTAAACGTTACGTTCCCCCCAAAACTTAAAAAATCCTTTGAATCCTATATTGTTTAATTAAAATTTTTAAATCCAACCTTTTAATTAGCTTATAGTTAATAACCCAGCATTTCTCGGAATCCACATTTTTTCATATGCCCGCCTCTGTTTTTCCCCTACAAATTATTATCACTAAGCTTCCCTAACAAACGTAAATCTGTTTTGAATCCTCTCTTGTTGGATTAAAACTTTCAGTTCTAGCCTTTTTATTACCTTAAAGCAGTTTGGTTTGAATGAAAACGCGAGAATTCTTATGCTTATAAATTAAAACAGATTAGCATGATATTTGTTTTGCAAAAGAAAAAATAAAACGAATAAAAATGAAAAAAAAAACGGATAAAAATGAATAAATATTTTCCCCCAACAAACGTAATGCTGCGAAACACCGTATGACAAAAAAAAGAAAGAAAAATGCAGGAAAACGATTTTTTTTCAGTTGTTAATAAATTCAAACACAGAAGATCGCTCAAAAGGAAATACCGACTTCCGTTAAATAAATAAAAAAAAATGCAACACCGGATGCGAAAACTAATAATAGGGAAAAAAAGAATCCGCCGTGACAATTCAATCATTCTGACGTTTTTAATTAATATCTTTTTAACTAATTGTAATTTCGGATTTTAAATGGCCGAAATGGATTCCTTGGATTATTCCCCATCTTTTGATGCTTTCCGCGTGCTTCTCCGTTCAGCGGTTCGTGAGGAGATAGCCGGACATACATACATATATACATACATACATACGTTTGTTTACCTTCGAATTTTAATAGGATAGATAAAAATATTCGAAATAAGAAAGTGTTATAAAAAAACAATAGCTAGACATTAATTGAATGAACTTAGCACCTAGGGTGGCCCTATCAGGAGTTAGAACTCCCGATGCATCTCAACATTCTACCTAGCATTGGTGTGTTCTATTATGAAATTATGATTTTTGAGTAAACAACATACAAATTTATTTCAAAAACATTTGCAAGCTGAAATATAATATCAAAAAAAAAAAATGAGGAACATATTTTAACTTATTTTTAGAACTTGTGTTGGATTTGAAATCATGGTTCATAATTCGAACTAAGAGGAAAAAAAAAAAAAAAAAAAAAAACATTGTGCTTCCTCTTTGTGTTCTAGGTGATCATTAAAAAACCTCTATATTTACATTGCTTAAGACAACGTTGAATTTTTTGGCGATACTATTTCTTTGCGAACATAAATTAAAATTAGACTCAAAACATTCATGATAATTGACAAAATATTGAAACAAATTATTTGTTGGCTACTTTAAGTCAGATTATTTACTGATATCATATTCTTTAAAATCCAAAAAACTGTATGATTTCCTAAAATTTTAGTCTCATCTACCATTAACTTTTGACATTCAATATAATTGTGTGGAAAAATTCATATGCATCCTGTAAGTTTCATTATTTATAATTAATAAAATCAATGAAACATATAAACACACCTTAAATTAAAAAATGATAAAATTGACTACCTTTGTATGAATGAATAAAACAACCGACAGGAAATTTGGTATGAAAATTTAAAGGAGTATTAATCTCATATCTGTGGGAACAAAAACAATTTTCAGGATATTTAAAAATAAAATATATCAACAATCATTTTTTAATTATCTTCGACCACTATATTTATAATTAATGCAATCAATAAAACACATAATTTATACACCCGAGATAAAAAAAAATGGTTAAATTGATTTAAATTTATGTATCTACAAGACTTGGACCACCTTTATATGAATGAAACAATTGACAGGAAATTTGGTATGAAAATTTAAAGCAGTATTAATCTTGTATCTGTACTTTTTTAATATACATATTGCTAGTTTAAATACTTAGAAATACTTTATTCAAGAAAAACAATTTTCAAAGTATTTAATAATAAAATATATCAACAATCATTTTTTAATTATCTGAGACCACAGAGCTTATAACACAAAATAATTTTTTTTCAAAGAAACTGAAGTTGGATAAGGTACATGCATCATGAATTTGGCATTTATAAAAAATTGTAGCCATTTTAAAAAATAAAAGAAGAGAATTTTTTAAAATAAAATTTTGTTAGCATAAAGAGTGTAACGATAACTTAGAAACTGACTCTTTGTAAGATTCACACATAAAAGTTCTAAACCTAATATGCGAGTTCTTCTCATTTTCAGACAAATTTCTAGAAAATCTTGGTGCATTTCATATGACCAGCCATCCTAAAGACAAAACAGCTCCAACATTGACAGACTGCCTGAAAAAAGAAACAAATTTCTAGTAGATTCCATTTATATAACACAAACCAATTCATTTTTATTAAAGACTTCACTTCATTGTAATACATGAATAAAATATTCACCTTCAGCCATTATCAATTAATTTTCTTATATGACGTTAAATAAAACAGATCAAAATATTTTGATAACTTTACTAAACTAGTATTGGCTAATATGCTTATTAAACAAATTTCCTACATTTTATTTAAACAAATAAGAATGAATATTTTAATTTGCCTCTGGAAAACGATGTTAAAAATAAATACTAATAAAAATAAGAATCTTCTTAAAAGGGAATTGAAATTTGCATAAGGATGCTATACTAAGATACTGAATTATTTCTAAGATACTAATAAGCAGTATGTAATAATAAATAAGTGTAAACATTAAACAGACTAGAGATATTTAATCAGTTCATTTCATTCTATTTCACAGTAGGCATATGTAAAAAAGCTTGCTTCGGATATAACTACACATACTAAATATAGAACATCTCAATATTACTTTAACTTAGAGCACAAATAACAGCAACAATTTTCATACTATAAAAACTCAACTAAAACTTACCACTCAAAATTAATATAATTATAAATGCAATATTTATGATTTTCAGCTGTATTTCAATATTAAATTACTGATAAAAGAATTTTGACTTATAAATTACTTTGACATCATAGCAATAATTATAATAAGTTTTTTCTGAGAGTAATAAGCAAGGATTCCATTAATATCTCTTAAAATTATTTTAATTACCAAGTCATACTATGTAGAAATAAATCTGTCAAAAAAAAGGACTACAAAGAATTTAAAGAATTCATGCACATTTTTCTCAGATTATTCCTTATGGTAGGCATTTTAATATGCTTCAGCAACTGCACAAAAATAAAACAAAATTTTATTATTTTATATACAAAAAGTGAAAATAAGTATTTTAAATATTAGATGTTTTTCAGTTATTTAAATAACATCGCATAAAAATTCTGTAACGCATTTTAAACTTACCATTCTCATCTCCAGGAATCTTGAATGAGGAAGCAGTCAATAACCTTCACTAAACTGGAATAGTCCCAAGTCTTGATTCTACATAAAGTATCTAATCCTGAAAAAAACTCCTGATTATAAAAAATAGTATGTGAAATTAACAAGCATCAACACAACATGGCGGCGTTTCGGTTAGTTTTCGTTCGATACAATAATGGCGTCGTGTTATGATTTGAGAAGTAGAAAGATTCTACACAGCTCTGTGATGAAACCAATATGGCGTCCTGTTATGGTTTCTCTGTGGTTTGTAGTTCCAATGCAACGCTTAGGGGCGCTGCAATAGTTAACCAAATTCCCGAGTGAGACCTCTGGTACTCCTTCTCTGTGGGCTAAACTTCATTAAAATTGATTGGAATCTTTAAATCTGTAGTGGCTGAATTATAGCTCACGCAGCATTTAATATTTGATTGTAAATATCGTTTTCTTTTTATTTAAAGCATTTAATATTTGTTTGTAAATATCGTTTTCTTTTTATTTAACGCATTTAATATTTGTTTGTAAATATCGTTTTCTTTTTATTTAAAGCATTTAATATTTGTTTGTAAATATCGTTTTCTTTTTATTTAAAGCATTTATTTTTTATCATATTTAATTTTATTCATCATATTATATTTTTTGTGGCAACAGTAGAAAAATGTAGTTTTTAGAATTTTGTTGATCATTTCCGTTGCAAATAGATTCTTCTTGAAAAAAAAGAAATAAATTGAATTAAATGGAGTATTCATAGTTCATGTTGCTTCTTTCATGTTTAAATAAGTAGAAGCCAACAAATCCCTTTTACACTCTCAGCCGAACACATATGCTGATTTTCTGTCAATAATAACTGTTTGCTTTTATACTGCCGGGATTGAAGACGCGTTTAATCCGTTATATGCCAGAACTCTATTATTTCACTTTTTCAAAAATAATTTCATTAATATGATAACATGGATGAAATATGAAAGAAAAGCTATTTCTCATTTTTTTAAAAAAAGTTAGATTTATTGAGATTAGTTAATTAACTTTTTATTAGAATTAATTATTACTTATCGTTTTAATCAGAAAAGTTATTTTTTATTGGATTTGTAACTTTTATAACAGTCAGTTAAAGATTTAGATGTAACAATCAAAACCAAAGAATTGCACTGCTAAGATTGGAATAAAAGGAAATCAAGCGTCCAATAAATGGTCAAGGGTATATAATGGGTTAAAATAACGTTGTGGCCAGTGATGAATTGTGTAATGTATCATTTATTGAAGTATTTCCCTTTAAAAGACAACGTCAAATCCCATGTGCAAAGGAAGTAAACAATGTGTACGTTCCTTACAAGAAAAGATAGCAGTGCCCTTTAGCAGAACTTTGTTGCTTTTATCTCACTTAAGAGGTTATTTCTCTTGACAGGTGTTTAGCTAAATGAACTCGGATGCTCTAGAACGTCCGAACTTTTTTGCAAGAATATTTGCAGAAGAATAAGGATTTTTTGCCGTTCTCATGCAATGACTTTACTTTTTTCTGCTGGGAATTCGATAGGAATTGTTTCTGTCAATTATGCGTCTACATGGAATGCATATTAAGTACAAGATGTGAAAAGGATTGGTTTTAAAACTGCCGTTGGAAGGTAATAGTTTGTACGATAATATTCATATGGTTAGGAGAGAGTTTCAATTACTGAAAATCTGAGAGATGCACCCACCCGTAGCAATGCAGTGTGGTCAAAAATTATTGGACACATTTCAAAAATTAATTTTTAAAACGCCTGTAATGTTGCAAATTCCTTTTTTTTAAATGAGAGACTAGTTTAGACAATTTTTTCTTTTCAGCTAGGTAATGTGTCGTTATGGCGCTCTAAATTTGCTGCAACGAGAGCTTCCCAAAGCAAGTGCCAAAATGATTACCGTGCAGTAGACGGTACGTTTTGGTTCTACAAAAGCAAACCAAACGTAACAGTTCAAAGACGTTTTCGATTAGAGTATTAAAATTCCAGGTAAGAAATCCATTAAGCGTTGGTGTGAGCAATTTAAGGGAACAGGAAAGATGCTGGACGACCATCCGTCTTAGGCGAATTTATTGAATGAGTGAGGGAGACTTTCACTGCATAATTTCTCTTATCAAATCTTGATGCGGTTCTTACTTGGAATTTCGATACTCTAGGGGAAAACGTCTTTGAACTCTTACAATTTATTTTCTTCCGTGAAACCATAGACGTTCCAGTCGTGTCTTCTGCTGCACGGTAGCCATTTTGACAGTTGTGTTGGGAATCTTCGAACTGCAGCATATTTAGAACGCCTAAACGGCATGTTATCTGTCTGAAAAACCAACTGTTTATACTACCCTCTCATTAAAAAAACGAAGTTTCTACATTATAGAGTTTTTCTAAATTAATTTATGGGATGGGTCCAATAATTTATGACCACGCTGTATAACTGTTATTTGCTTTTAAGGTTAGATGGGAAACTCTGTTCCGCATTCAAAAAATTGCTGAATTAATTTTGTGTCACTTTCTTAAGGAACTGCTAAATGTATATAATTTTTTTAAGTACACGAAATTTGAAAATTACTTTGAAAGGAAAATTAATTATTTTTTCAATAAAATTGAAATTGTGAAAATTGTATGAAAGGTCGTTTTTTCATAAATCTATCAGTAACAGGAAAACGTTGTTTTGAGATATATCTTAAGTTCAGAATTTAAATTTTAAGTAGATAAAGTTTCAAATAACAAATTTCGGTACAAATGTATTCATTCTGACTATTCAAGTAACATTTGGCTTCGTTATTAAAATAGAGGTAATCATTTGTAGCATTGAGAGAATAAACCTCGCAACGAATACACAAGCTCAGAAATAATATATTGTTCAAACTCTGGACACAAAAAACGATACGCTGGAACAAGGACTGAAATTTATTTCGAATTTCGTTTTTTATCAGTCGACTTCCTCCTTCTTTGCAAAGGACACTATATTGTCGAGCTTGTAGTTTTTATATTCTTTATTGGTCATATCAATATCACATTCCTTTCATTTACATTGTTTAGCTTTTACTGATGACGTTTTAAGAATTTTTTTAATGCTGTTTCTTTTTGCAGCCGCAGAATGTTTTGCTGATTCGCTCTTCGACATCCAATGAAGAAGGTATTCACTTGTTTCCTCTTTCTTTTTATCGTATTGAGACGCTATTTCATCCGTTTTCTCCTGCAGTTTATCAGGTTTTATTTTACGTGAAATGTTTTGATACGGGCTACCTGTTTATTTCTTACTCATTTTTTGTCCATCACCTTTTATTCTTTCACCGTTTTTTGAATATCTTTTCAATAGACATTTCATTCTTTTTATAATGAATCTTAAATAAAACATGCAATATTTTAATATTTCAGTTTGTATTATATACTATTCAATATTCATCTTTTTACTTCTTTACTTCTACGTCTTGACTCTTCGAGATATTTCGAAGATTCACAGCATTATCAGGTGGGCAAGGCCGCGGTGGCCAAGTGGTAAGGTGCCGCTCTCGGAGCAGAAGGTTTCCAGGTTTGAAACCCGATTCGATTGAAGATTCGTCGTGTATTGGGTATATTGCAAATTAAATCATGCGTAGGGGGTCAAACGTCCTCCCACTGGTGTGATGCGGAAGTGTGACGTGTGGGATGCCAGCTCATGTGTCGTCCTCGTCATCTACTCGCGGTTCAAAATTACGAGGTTCGTCCCTAAATAACCCTCGTGTTTCTTTCAAAACGGGACGTTAATAGAACTAAACTGAACTACCAGGTGGGCATGGAGTTAAAATACGTGCCAGTTTTCATTTTGCATAACATAAATTGTTTATATTCCTTTTTCTATCTAGAACATCTTTAAGTCTAAACTTTTATTCCACACCTTCTTTCTAATAAATATGTAGGATTTATTAAAAGTGTACTTATCAATAAACAGTTTGGCTGAATAATTAATATTGTATGCAATTTTTCTATCAATCTGAAACAAAACAAATATCATAAGTACCATCTCTTCTGGAATAATTTTGGTATTTTGAGCTCTTTGCTTTATTAAGATACATATTCAATTAAATTCTGGTATTGATTAATACAAGAATTCTAATCGTTATATTTTTTCAAACGTCAGAGACCAGCAATCGGTACATTTATCAAAATTCTTTTCATTACCAAAGCTAAAACCCTTTCAAGGTCTGTGCTGAATTGAACGTGACCTTGAAAAAGATCCTCCTTTCCCTAATGCGAACCGTAACCAAAAATAAATTCCTAATTTCATTTTACCGTTTAGTTAGGGAATCATTGTGATGTAGAAAGTAAAAGTAGTCGTTTAGACTACTTTCAAGAATTTACGGTTTGCTGAAAGCAAATTACTTTTCAAAACCACTTGTAAATAACGAATCTAGGGTGGATGTTTCCTTCTTTCAGCCGTCCGTTAGGCGAGTGAAATTTTGTTAGGCACTTGGGGTACATATGTACCCCATTTTCTCTTCCTTATATTTTCTAAGGGTATATATTACTGAGGAAAAGATTATTAGTTGTAAATTAAAGAATAAAGATATAAGAAATGCAAAAAATACCAAAAATAATTTTAAGTGAATATTTTTAATACTATCAGAGAAATTGCCAAACTACTATCAAAAGTTACAATATTTTATGTATACGACTTTTAAATGTTCAGTATTATGGTATTTTTACATATTATATCATTCTACAATATTATAGCATTTGTGACATATTATAGCATTTGTGACATATTATAGCATTTGTGACATACTTTAGCATTTGTGACACATTATAGCATTTGGTCCAGTTCGCTTGCATCCTAACATCAGATTTTCTCTTCTTTTTAATTCCACTGGAAGGAGGGCATTGGGCAGATCTGCATAAAATTTAAAGAATATTAAATATCCAACTGAAATTTTCGATGTCATCAAGTAGTTTCATATCCTTATGGATATTATTGCGTTTCAAAATTACTAAAGCGTTAAAAAAAGAGGTGTAATAATTATGGTGAAAAGGAACCATAATCCGTTGAGAAGTATTTCTTGAGAGATCAATTTTCTGGCATAGTTGACCTAGAATATCAACTTCTTTTGTAATATTATAAAAGATATCTATTTCAGATTCTATTGTTATCACTTGTAACTTAGTCAATAAAATTGAAAAGTGCATTGTTAATAATTATGAACCAAGAATAGTGTCAGTTTGGAAGCCAAATGTTCATGACTTAATTTCTCGCTTCTTATTTGATAAAAGTTTTTGGAGTAAATTCAAATTTATTTAAAGGAATTGTGCATCGACATAAATTATTTTATATCTCTTAAAAGTCTTTTGGAAAGTTCGAAACTAGAAATAGTTAAGCGCTGCTATACTAGTTCTACTAGTTTTTCTGAATGAAATTCACTGAACTTATATAAAATATTTAAAAATTAAACGAACAGAATTAAACGAAACAAACTATCAGAATTTGACACAGGAAGAATAATAACTCGTGAAAAAGTAAGCAATATTATAGAAAAATAGAAAGAAGAAGAAAGATAAACTGCCGATTCCTGTTACATGGTTAGGAGCGTGGGGTATACCTGTCCTCCATGCGTCTTAGTTTTCTCTTATCTCCCGTGCAGTAGCATTTTGAACTTGAATGACTGCGCGATATTTTTCCAGAGAATTTCAAGGACAGGTACTAAAAGTTCGACCTTTAAACATTGAATTAAATTTTAAGTGCAGCGTTTTGAAAACTAATGGGGAACAGCCCTCGCAACTAACAAAGGGTTGAAAAAAACCAAACGAGTCGTTGTTTGAAAAAAGTAAAATAAAAAGTCAAGTTTTTTAAAGTTATTTCTGAAGAGGTAAGACAAGAACACAGAAACCAGAGTGCTGATCGATGAAATCCATAGGCCCTTTATTTCAATAGCACGGAAAGGAGAAATTAATTTTCACTTTGTCAACAAATTTCCAGATCTACCATTAAACTCAGTTTTTCAGAAAAAATATGCAATCCGGCTAAAATCAGTAAAGCAGCACTTGCTATAATAAATTTACAAGCGACTGCTGATCATTTTTATTAAACGTAATTCTTTATGGATGAAAATGTTAAAAATCCCTGAAATTCCTTCAAAGCTAAAATTGAATTGATTTTTATATTTATAATAAAATTTTAAAAATCCTGAAGACTTTGAAAGCGGAAATTCCCATATCAGAGTTGAAACATTGAAACATGAAGGTAACATTTTCTGAATATTTAATGTAATTAATAAATTTAGTTTTGAAATAGAAACTATTTTACATTTTTCATTTCCATTGCTGAAAGCAGACATAAGACAGAATTATAGAAAGTTACAATTTATAAAATTTTAAGCAGGTTTACCCGACTACGAAGCATATTCAACCTTAGAAAGAAACAGCTTATAATATCTTTTCATTCTCCTTTAACAGCGGCCTTAACGCAAACCAGAAAGGAAAAAAGGCCAAAAATAAAAGTACTATCGTATACGAGGTACAGAAATATATCTACTATCACATAACCCCGACAAATCTACTATCTTTGTAAGAAGCAAAATTTGTGACGACAAAGTGAAATGTATCGCTCGATATCCCAGCGCAGTCACACAACTTTGCCCGACATCATTGTGATCTGTTGCTCAGCAGAATATCGGAGGAGTAAGCTCAATTCATGAGCTGTCGTTAGAGGAGACGCCGAGAAAAAGCTGCTTTCGACGTGAATTGAAATAAGGCGTAAGCGGAACGGCTGCATTTTCCACCATTCATTTTAAGAAAGGCAGGATTGAATGCCTTCTTTGACGGTATTAAGTCGCCGTTGCTATCCGGTTTTCTGTCCCCTTTTTTCTTTCAATTTAAATCGGATAGTGCTTTATAAATCTGAAGAAAGAAAACATTGTACGCAGAGATAGTAGTATGTAGTTAGATTTGTCTGCCGGATCTGAATGGGACGATTTCGTAAGACAGATCGGTTTTTGTTGAATTCGAACTGAAAACACGGAAAGTTTAGATGTTAACAAATGCCTATTTGCATAAAAAAAATAACGATAAATCTTATGTAAAGTTTAACAGTCCTACGTAACATCGAGAACAAATTACATATTCAAAACTGAGGTTGTATTAGGACATTGGTAAAGAATGTCGATTATTCCGCATGAAAATGAATCAGTTTTTCTTTGAATACTATTTAATTACTAACGGTGATCTTTTCAATGAAAATTTTTTCCACAATTGAGCAAATTATAAAAACACTGATACTCATGTACTTTGTAAAAATACCACCCAACCACTTTTCAGATTAGCAACAGTATCTTGATTCGATTCAACATTAAAATACACTAGTTTTAGTTTTCTATTCTTTGTTTCAAATCAGACTTGCTAAAATGTGTCTTATTTATCATAACAAACGTGATTGAGGAGGAAAACTATACATGTAATGTTACCTTTTATGACACTAACTTCATGCTCATACCTAATGGTATAATATCAATTTCTCTGCAGTTGTGCAACGGATTTTCATGTGAGAAGGTGACTCGATGAAATACTAAATGATTGCAAACAAAATATTTAAGTTTCTTAAATGTCTTCAAGGCACTTGTGATCCAGAGAATCCAGATGTGGTTATTATTATTCAGCTTTATTACGTTTACGATTTTCACTGAAATGCGATCCTTTGGGCAGCATCAATTCGACGTAATTTAGAAAATCGAATCATTCGTGTTTCGTAATTTTCGCCTTCAATTTGTTACTTGTTGCTCTATAAAGCTGCGCCATATTTTTCAGGAGAAATTATGTCACGTTTTGTATATTACTGCATGTTTTATGTGACTTATTAAATTAAGAGTTACAATATATTCACGACTTGCTTTTCTATTTCGCATATTGAATTTTTACTGAAATAACTGGGTAATGAAAACGTCTGCAGGATGGGGGTAGGGAGAGGAGTATTTCCTTTCATATAAAACTAATGTTATGTTTCATAGTAATTTAAATGCGCTATTGGATTATTTATATAAGTAGCAAACAACTGAAAATGTGTGTAATTTTATAACATTGATTATGTTATAGTCAACCCCGGTATATAACGAACTTTTGAAATGGTCCCAACGTCAATCTTGTGTAACTAACGTATTTTCAAATGCTGGTAACGAAATTCAAAAGCAAGGAATTCGGATATAGCGAACAAAACTTCCCACTCTTCCTTTCTGCTAGCTCTAATCTGTCTCTTAAAATCATCTGCTCCTCTCATTCCGAGGAGGACTTTTTATCCATATGCTATGCGGCGATACTATCCACATTTAATTAGCTCACCTGTCACCGGGCATCACTGGCTCAAGGGAAAACAGCGAACAACCGTATTAACAACGACCACCCTGTGATGGTTATTTTAGATCCATCGCCCTTTGTAACAATCCGTGGATCGACAAAGGAACGGTTATCACTCAAACACCTTCTTTTTTACTCCAGAGGGAATACACATTTGTTTGTCTTGCATCTGACAACACTGATAAGAGATGAGGTGCTTGTGTGTTAACAGATTCTTTCACTTTCTTTAGTACCATTTGCTGATTATGAATTGAGTTGTTGACATCGCTTAGATTTAAAATGGATAGTATGAGTTAGAAAGTTTTTTGCATCTTGGATAAAGTGAAAATTATTAAGAGAATAGAATAGGAAGAAAGCTGTGAGAGTCAGTCTTCTGTTTGCAGAGAATTTCCTCTTTCTACATCTACAGTTGGGACCATTTGGAAACATCGTAGCGTAATAATCTCAACCTACGAAAAAAAATCTGAACGGTACCAAGAGGTTACGAAATGCTAAGTATAATTAATTCCACTCTTTAAATTTTTAAAAACAAATATTTATTTTAATTTATTATTGTCCATGAGTAATTATAACTCGGTGCAGTTAATTTGTTCAACACAAAAATATGTTTAAGGATTACAGCAAATTTGTGAAGTCAGTATCAGAAAAATCGGGTAGAGGTTGTGATGTTTTAACTTCCCGAGACATTTTCTCACGAGAAGAGAGTTGAGCACTTTTCACTTAGACCGCAAACCGCAAGCCAGCCACACCTGGTTGTCATTAAAAGGACATTCGCGAAGGTCGCGTCTGCAAGCGGAGGACGGCCACAACACACAGGAATAAATAATTGTGAAAGATAGCATATGGTCGGCTATCAGGAGATTAGCGGTATTCTTTGATTTCACACCTGCATACCTTTTGTGGTTATGAAACCTAGGAAACTTCCCACGGTCGGAATTGACCATTGGGGAGTTAGACGTTTAGTCGTTGGTCGTACGGCAGCCCGATTGTCCAGTGGAGAGAAAGGGAGGCGGAGCTCCACCCCTTCAGGTGGGGACAAAACGGGGGTGTTGAACTTGAACGAGAGGAGAGCAGTGAAGAACCGATTAGGGAGCTCGAACGGCGTTTAAGGCTCCGGCAGTGCAAAAAACAGCTGTATGAACAGCTCTGAATAAAAATCCCGAATTGATTCGGACTTTGGCAACGATAACTGAGAATCAGCATTATTTCGAAATCTCAGTGCGTCGAATTTAGAGCACTCCTTGTAGTCTCGTGCTTAGGCTATCACCTTGATAGGTGAAATCTATCCATCCTATATTGATCTCCATCTATTGTGGAACAATGACTCCATCGAACTTTAACGTCAAACGAACTTTGAACGCAAATGAATGAACTTTGTATATAATCATTTATTCCAGATTTCTTTTGCAAGAAATTGTTATTTAATTTATAGCTGTGAAAGTGTAAATAAAAGTACTTAGGTCAACCTAAGCATTGCATTTATTTGTCTACACTTGGTCGCTCATAGGCTAATACGCCACAAGGTTATAGCGAACTTCTGTATGAGTCCGTTGAGGGTTCGTTCTAAGGAGTTTGACTGCATTTTGATATAATATATTTTATAAAAAGCATACCAAATTATAAGAAAATTAATTCTTTGTTAATCTTAATATTTATTTTGATTTTTTTATCGTCATTTCACTACTGAAAAATGGCAGTTCTGAAATTATCAGTTACAATGGTACGCAAGACAAAAAAACAGATGCGAAAAAAAAGCTAATATAGAATTTCTATCTTCTGTAATTTCACCATTTAAGAAAGATCGAATTATTATCCAAGATCAAAAGTTTTTCCATCTCTATCAATTAAAAAATTATCCCAATAAACATAAATTGCTACGGTAAAAAAAATATAGTTGTTATTAATAAAGCTTTTGGTCTTAAGGTACATGTCGGTAATACAATAAAGTAGTTACGTAATTATTGAATATTTTTGCAATTTGTCTTACATTCGAAAGAATTTGATGGATTCGAATGGAAATTATTAGTAATATTATTCATGCTTTCGGTTTAATAAAGCGAAAAATGTCTAAGTTTATATCTGTTACAACCGAACAAGTTGATGACCTCGAATTTTTCGATTCGTACGACCCTCCCAGGTAAAATTAACCGAGTACCTAAAATTGTAACTAAGATTAAGTTTTCATATAAAGTAAAAATGATGACAACTTTTCCACTGAAAATCGAGTTTTCCTAATTTTCCATAATGTTGACATGTGTACCCGGCTTTACCCCACTAGTGTGGTAAAACCGAGTAGTTTGACTTTTCTTTAATAAAAAGTCATTGATAAGAAAAAGTAATGAAACTGTGACTTTTCTGGAAAGATTTAGAGTACTCCGATAAACAATGAATATTTTAATAAAATCTGACAAGCTCTATGTCGAATATTTTAGCTCGAACTGGCCTTCAAATAGTAGTATTCTCATATTAGAGATAGGACAACCATTAATGAATTTCCTAGAATATCCCTTTGTCGCCAAAATTGCCTAGTTTGTTGCCAAAATTATCGCCAAGCTTGTCGCCAAAATGGTTGCCAAGATTAGCATGTCAGGCAAACAACTTTGTAACAATATCTTTTTTTAAGAAACCGCTAAATGTTCGTTAGGTTTCTAAATACGCAAAATTTGAAATATGAATTAAGATGCTATTTATTATTTTTTTTCAACAAAATTTAGATAGAAATTGCAGAAACTGTATAATAATGATCTTTTTTTTCCAAAAATTAATTAAATATCAGATAAAAGCCGTTTTCATTTGAAATATAAAAGGCGGAAAAACGTATGTAGAGTGCTTTAAAACGTTGCTCCTATTATTGAAAAGTATTTAGTACGTGTACGAAAAGTAAAGTACGAATGGCTGAGTGAAATTTGAAAAACATTTTGAGAAATCTGAAAAGAAAAAAAGCATGCTGAATTTAACAATGAGCGTGCGTTACTCTTTTGAATTCTCAAACATGATTCTCGAACGACGCTATATTCCTTTTCTTTAAGTCAAGTATAAAGTTTCTTTTATCAAATCCAATTATTTTACCCACATTTTAAGGTTGAATAATTTTTATTTTCTTAAAAATCATCTACCTGAGTTATCGTTTATGGCGCACCATTTTTACTGAGTGTAACGACTAGGAAATGGAGGTAATAATCCGAACTTTCTATTCTAGGAGAGGAAGTATTTGTAAAATACAGATGTTTGATTTTACTGAGTATCTTTTAGCTTTAAAAAGTTTATATTTATCTTCAGAAATTATTCATTTGAGTGACTGGAATGTAGGTAATGAAGACTCAATTAGTACTGAAAATGTATTTACAATATTTTTGTTTCCTTCCAGCAAGATGCAAAAATTACAAATCCGCTTGTTTAAAAATCTCCAAAACTTATCTTTTTTATAAATTTTTCAGCCTTAAAATTATTTATCTGTGTTTTAAATAATATCTATTTAAATTAAATCTATATTTACATGGCCATCACTAAATGGGTCTGGAAACACGAAGGAAACATACACTGCTAAAGACAAAAATGAATCTGTGATAATTAATGATTATCTAATTACATAACTTTTCGCAACTATTTAAAAAACCTTAACCATTCAAATATTAGAACTTCAGTCATTTGTTCATTTATAATAGAATATTCAACAGTTATGCGAAAATTCAAATAAGTTGTCTGTCTATTTGTCATTTGAAGAAAACTGTTACAACAACATAAGTATGTACAGTATTTCGTCATTAGACACATTAACATTTTTTTCGTAATTTTCCTATCATATGCCAAAATGACGCTATTTGATCAAAAAATGGATTACTTCTATAAAACTGAGAAGGTAGAAAGAAATTTTAATTTTTAATATTTTCAAGCTAGCATTATATTTTAATATCCGCCAAGCGAACTCTTGAGAGAAAAAGGTAACTTCCTTGATTACTGCCCGATGTAATTTGACATTTTACTCTACGCTTATAATGGATTAACTAGCTTATATTCCCGGCGTTGATCGGGGTAGAAATATTTTCAAGTCTAAGACCTTATAACACTTTAAGCTTAATTAAGTAGTTTTTCACTGCAATGCCTTCGTTGATTTTCTTTTTCCCTCTCCTGTGTCTCTGACGCCTCGGCCAGCAGCTAAAATAATCTCTTCTTTTTGTCTCCGTACTTTGAACCACTTCACACGAGACTGAAAACCCTTGGAATCCCATCTTCCCATCCCCATCATTGCTACCGAGACAATATAAATACTTCATATCATGCTTTTTATGGTCCCCCATTCTTGTCTTTTGGGTGATTGTGTGCCTGACCGGAATCACCATTCCTTCTTTTTCTCCCTAGTCCCTCTCTCTTCGATAGGAACGGGACTTGGTTAACCTTTAATGAATTTACATACTGACAGTGGCATAGCGAGAACAAGTGGCGCTAGGATCATACTTTGATTTTTTTCTCCTCACCTTTCCCACCTTCATCATAAGAAGCTTACCTTGTGTAAACGACGCCCTGGACATGGTATTTTTCGAATCCTTACTGTATTTGACTTTAAAAAGTGACACAAACATATTAACGTTTTGTCAACATGGTCACTGGCGCCCAGGGAATATTAGTTTTTTTTTTACCCCAGCCGTCATTTGCTTAGCAAGCGCAAATGGCCCTTGGGGCCTGGTATTATTTTTACTCCCCATAATCATATTTTGTTTTAAAAACTGACATAAATGCAGTAATGTTTTGTCTCCGTCGCGCCCCTAGAACTGGCATCTGCGATATCTATACTTAATTTACTCTCCGACCGCTACGCCGCTTCACATTGATTAAATCATTCAAAACTTGTGAAATTTAAACGAAACATCGAGCAGTAACTAAACTAGCGCCATTGGATATTTTAGTGCATATTAAAAGCTACGAAATATAAACAGAAGTTAAATGCATGCTTCGAAATAACATACGAAGTAAGAAGTCTACCTTGACCAAAAAAAGCAATATTTTCTTAACTTTAACAGTGGTAAAACACGTGAATAAAGGATTTGAAAAATCAATAAATTGGTTTGAATTTGATTTTATAACAAGAAAAGCATTGTTACGAATTAAGTTTAAAATGTATTTTGAATCGTTAGTTAGGGAAAAATTGTGCAACAATTAAATTGGTTTCATTAAAAAGATAAATTTGCTCTTTAAGGCGATGTCAAAATAACTTTCCTGCCACAAATATTTCAGAATATATTGGCGAAAAATGTCTAAAAATAGCTTAATTTTCGTTATTTAATTAAATAAATAAAAATGCAATTCGAATTTTAAAATAATTTTTACGGTGCTGGCTCCCTCTTGTGCTAATCCATCACTGTGCCAAATTTGTTCGTCGTAAGTCCAACGGTGTAAAGAACCAAAAACCGAACACGCAAACATACTTTCCTCTTTTATATATATATATATATATATATATATATATATAGAAACATTAACTGAATCTCTTCACTAACGCTTAGAAAATCAAGTAGTTACATCAATTGTAATTCATAAACCTACTTTCTCCAATCTTGACTTTAATTGATTTTCGCGTATATTTTAATATACAGAGTGTTTCATAAAAGATGGGCAAGACTTTAAGAGGTGATAGTACTGATCCAAACAAACAACTTTCATCACAAAATGCATAGTCGGAATTAAAACGCATAGTTGCTAGAGGGCGCTGAAGGGGATGTTGTTATACGAAGCAAAAACACACAAAGAACGATTGAGTTACAAAAGCGAGTTTAATGACATGTGATTACAATAAATGTTCAAAACAGTGGCCGGCAGTGGATATGCATGTGGTACAACTGCGAAGAAAGGAATGGCGAACTTTCTGAAAAATACAAAGCTTATCGTTCACTTCCCCTGCAGCGGCGAAAGTCTGGCGACGAGTTTTTCAGAAGATTCAATGGGGTCTCGTACATAAGAGACTTCAGCTGTCACCACAAAAAGAAATCAAGACATGAAAGATCTGGCGAGCGCGGTGGTCAAGCTACTGGACCACCTCGCCCAATCCATCGGTTCGGAAATGCTATATCCAAATGGTTTCGCACGTCTCTTACATAATGGGCTGGTGTTTCATCCTGCTGGAACCACATTATCCACCGGACGTGTGGAGTAACGTCGTTCAACATGTCTGGCAACACCTGTTGCAGAAACGTGAGGTATTTTTCCCCGTTAAGGCGTTCTGGCAGAAAATAAGGTCCCAGTAGGTGGTCTCCGATTATTCCTGCAAACATTCTTAGAAAAGCGTCACTGATGAGCATATGAATATGTGGCAAGTGGATTTACATCCGCCCATACATGATGATTGTTGGTATTAAATACACCTTCACGTGTGAAGGCACATTCATCCGTGAAAAGCATAGTTGCCCCAAAATCTGGATTTACCGCGCTCTTCTTCAGAAACCAGAGGGCAAATTCCACCCGTCGAGGATAATCCCTTTGAGTCAGTTCCTGGACTCGTTGAACAGGATAAGAATGCAAGCGTTCATCCTTCAATACTCGCCGTGTCGTGGAGTGTGATACATGTAATTGCCTAGCCACTGCTCGTGCACTTGTACTTGACTGATCATCCACCACATCCAGAATGTCTTCTTCCACAACCAACGCTCCGTCCGTCCTTGCCCGACCTGCATCCGACCGGGAAGCGAGAAAGGATCCCGTCACACACAACTTTCGGTGCAAGCGCTCAAATGCTTTACGGTCGGGCAATAGTCTGTCGGGAAACCGCTCTCCGTACAATCGTTGAGCCTCTGAGCCATTTCCATTTGCAGTTCCATAGATAAAATGCATATCAGCCTTTTCCATATTAGTAAAGGGCAACATCTTCCGATACGTTCCTGCCGCGATTGACAATTTCGCACTCGGATCAGCGGCTTTTATGTATTAATCGAGGCGAAATTTTGCATACGAGTTCTTCTTCCCCATATCACATTGCATGCTATTAGTGTCGTTCTTCTCTGATAACTCTCTACAGGAATGGAGCTTTAACATTTGCGTGAACCAAGTTTCCAAATGCGCCAGCACCTTTGCGTGTTAATTCCGACCATTCATTGATTGAAATTGTTTGTTTGGATGTGTGATGTTTACTATCACCTCATAAAGTTTTGCCAATCTTTTATGAAACACCCTGTATAGCACTAGCTAATGCCCGCAACTTTGTCCGCATAACACATTATTGGTACTTTGTTGCTCGGGATAAAATATTTTCACGTCTTTATAGTTTAAATGTAAAAAATCTGCGCGTGCTCCAAATAAAACAGCAGACGATAACAATAAAAACATCATTAAAAGTTGTGTATGAAGAAACTTTCAGAAACAAATTAAAAATAAACAGAATGTTGTATGGAAATGAAATTGATATCATTGAAATGGTAAAAATGGGTTATGTGTGACAATATATATGCTCCAAGTTTATTGCGGAAAAATGTTAAAATTTAAGGTAATTTTGATTAATTAAAATTCTAATTAAAATTTCGAAAAATCCTCTCTTAGTCAGCACCTATTACCCAAGAGGCAATCACCTGCCAAATGTTTCTAGTCCCACTGGTTTGGGAGATTCGATGACGGGTTAGTGAGTGATTTTCTCTTCTATATACATATAGAACACCGTCCTCATGCCTCGTGACTGTAATCTTTAAGGCTACTGAACGGTGGAATGGGTATGAAAACGACATCTTTATTAAGGACCGCAAAGAAAAAAAATTACAGATCGGCTCGTTTAAGTGCCGAGGATACACGGATGAAAAGAATACATTTCATGTACAATGTAAAAATACGGAAATAAACACTATAAACACAGAAATACATGAACCCTGAACGGTATTTACACTAAAAAAGAGCAATAATTTTAAAAAAAACAGAAGATAAATGACAATTTTAAAAACATAGGAAAAAAGTGAGAAGAAATTTAATAATATTTTTGATAACTAAACAGAACTGAACAATATAAAAAAAGAGTGAAAGAAAAATGAGCAAAAGGCAAAACAATAAATGATCACATATAAATTGCACAAAAACAAAATGTATACATGCAAGAAAAAGAACTCGAGTGCATCTTTAAACTTGCGTTATTCAATGATAAAAATAAAATAACTTTAATAAAAGCTGTTCAGCTCTTAGTCGTGTATCTAAAGTCCGGGTGCATCAAAAATGAAAATAACTATTGAGGTTGATCACAGTCACAGTTCTAAAGGTCTGAGTAAAATACGCACTAAAAAAAAGTTCTACGTTGCTAAGGATTTTGAAAATAATCAGAGTATACGATTTTGACGAGAACAAGCTTTTGGGTTTTTGAAGCTGTTGATGATATTTCACTAAGGCTATTAATGCTCCATCATCTTTTAGAGAGAACAAAAGGGTTTAAATTTTTTCAAAGAGGGATCTGTTTTGGAGGATGATTTTTATTTTATGGATTTCTCTCTGGATGCAACTCTCCTTAGACATTCTTGCATTAGATTTGGCGGTGGTTTTCTTAAATGCCAAGAGATTGTGAGAATGCACTCTGTGGTGTAGTGGAGTGCTGTTCCAATACCTTCGCATGCGCAGAAATCGTTGCGTACGAGTCCAAATCTTTTGAGGAAGGCTGGAAAAGGACCATGCTCTTTAAAGAAGATGATGTCTTCTCCTACCAAATTCATTGGATCTAGATTAACTTTTGGGATGATGTTAATGACAATCCTATTTGTCACACCTTCATCTTACATATATATAGATGAAAGATCAGGCTTTAAAAAGGTGAAAGGCAGTCCATTGTCATCAAGGAAGAGACGATATTTGTTTAAATCTTCTTTTATTGAGGCAGGCGTTATTTCTTCATAGGTAAAGTATTTAATTTGTTTGCAGCTCCATGACCAGACTTCACAAGTTTACGCCCGAGCTGCGCGTTGTTGTTGAAAGCTTACATGCCGGCGTGAAAAAGGCAGAAATGAATGCGCAGAACGCTTAAGTAACCAGAATAGGGAAATTCCCCTTTAGAACTCGTGATTTGAAAAGAAAGTTGTAGTGCATTAATTATGATGAAAGTAGAAGCATTTTAAAATGAGGTATCGTTAAGATTATTTAGGAAAGTTAAAAAATTAAAATATCACATATATATACAAATATCGATTCCCGAGACTGATTGGCATTTGATTGTTGGAATTCCAATTCTGGGTTGTCTTTTTCATATTAGTAATAGTATATAATCAAACATCTTTTTTATTTTATTTGTGTGATTGTTGATAAGGTAACTTTGTTTTCATTTTAAATTGATATATGTATATATTGAAAATATAACATATATTTTCTCTCTCTCTCTCTCTCTATATATATATATAAGGATGTAAAAGAAGCAAAACATAATAGAAAAACAATAAAATAAAATAACAAACATTCGTATCAAATTCGAAAGGATATGAAAAAACGAATTGAAAGTACATCCGAATCACTTAAGAAATAGCATCAACATTGATAAAATTCCCCCTTCACTTTACGAACCTCTGATTAATGGATTTAAGATGTAAGTAAAGGATTGCTTATCAGAGAGATGCCGACGCGAAGTATAATTTTCGTGGTAGGGTCACTCAAGTCGGTAATGTCTGATATTTTACCTCGAAAACGCATCTTTTAAACATTTTTCACTGGTCTCTCACTCTTCACTGATTTCTTCCACTATTTCTCTACGCTTTCTATCGTTATCGCTCTTCCATTTAATCTTCATCGTTCCCAACATACTACACTCCCCTCGCAACAGCCAAAGTTAAGCGCGAAAACTGTTACTTGATACCCTGTTCACACCACTTCAACGGCAGTCTGTACCGTGATCCTCCGCATACACTGCCACGTCAACATCCGTCCTTCTGGTACGTAAAATATTTATTTTTACTTTCTCTAATGTTATCACATCGTACTTCTGTTTTAATTATTCAAAACTCCTCTGTCTGTTTCTTGGTTTGGTTTGGCATTAGGGATAAAAATCGGTGTTTTAGGCCTTACCGCGTAACTGATTGCAAGAAAATGTCAAAATTTTATATTTAGCAATTCACAATTACTTCATCCCCTGAAGAAACGTTATTGTGCTTTTATTGCGTTTTTCATTTCACATTTCATACTCTTTCATTTTACGATTTATACTGTATATACACTATATGCCCAAAAGTATCCGGACACTTGTAAATTTTCACATTTTTAAGAATTTCTCCGGAATGGTTTAACTGACTGCCTTCAAACTCCGGACATGTAAAGAATAGACAATAACTCACATTTTACAATGAAGATTCGGTCCTGAGGGCAATTAGGGGACCGTCTACAAACTGATGAAGACAAAAAGGTTTTTTGCCCACCCCACTTCACAGAATACTGATAAAAAGTTGAAACTTTCAGAAATGGTAATGTTTAATGTGCATAATATTTACAGGAATTTTCGTAAACTCAGCACAAATATTTGAGAAGATATAAAGGTTTTCTTAAAAAATACCAAATTTTCTCACCTGTTTTTTGCTTATAACATGCAGATTTTTCTGTTATATTATGCGAAACTTACAGAAAAGATGACAATATGTTAGAGAAGCATTTTGTAAAAAATTTGGAAAAGAAATTTTGAATATTACAGGAATTATGAGCATTTTTAGTAAATAATGTTTTACTGCGCATTCGCGAAACATAGTGTAATTTTTCTTGTACAACTTTAAAACCAGATATATAGGGCAACTTATATAAAACAATTCATTTCAATATTATTAGTACTTAGAAAGATATCGGCTTAACAAGGAGCAGAATTTTAGCTCCTGTCGAAGAGAAGCTAAAAGATGAGGGGTTGTACACAAATTGATATTTTTTAAGCTTATATCTTTAAATAGTTATATTGAATTGTGTAATGGTTAGAATTTGCTGAATACCCATGAAGACTTATCAATTACGTGCATAACTTAAATTCCAGCTGATGAGGCAATATAAATAATAAAAATTTTATTACTTTAATTATATTATTTGCATGATTATTAACAAGTTACATATTACAATTTTATGGCCAAACGATATTTTAAATATATTTCTTTTATGGCGAAACGATTTTTTAACTAATTAATTTCTTTTCTTAAAATATTTTAATAATTCGACATATATCTTTTTTTATTCGTTATGAATATTAGATGTGTTCATGGGAATTCAGCAAATTCAAACCACTATACAATTCAATATCCTAAGCTTAAAAAATATCAATTTGTGTACACCCCCTCATCTTTTAGCTTCTCTTCGACAGGAGCTAAAATTCTGCTCTTTGTAATGCCGATATCTTTCTAAGTACTAATGATATTGAAATGAATTTTTTTTATATAAGTTACCCTATATATCTGGCTTTAAAGCTGTAAAAGAAAAATTGCACTAGGTTGCACGCATGCGCAGTAAAACAATATTTACCAACAATGCTCATAATTCCTATAATATTCAAAATTTCTTTTCCAAATTTTTTACAAAATGCTTCTCTAATTTATTGTCATCTTTTCTGTAAGTTTCGCATAATATAACAGAAAAATCTGCATGTTATAAGCAAAAAACAGGTGAGAAAATTTGGTATTTTTTAAGAAAACCTTTATATCTTCCTAAATATTTGTGCTGAGTTTACGAAAATTCCCGTAAATATTATGCACATTAAACATTACCATTTCTGAAAGTTTCATCTTGTTATCAGTATTTTGTGAAGCGGGGTGGACCAAAAACCTTTTTGTCTTCATCAGTTTGTAGACGGTCCCCTAATTGCCCTCAGGATCGTATCTTCAATGTAAAATGTGAGTTATTGTCTATTCTTTACATGTACTAAGTTTAAAGACAGTCAGTTAAACCATCCTGGAGAAATTCTAAAAAATCTGAAAATCTGCAAGTGTCCGGATACTTTTGGGCATATAGTGTATAAGGATATATAGAGAGAGATAGTTAAATATTTCAAATAATCAAAACATATGTTATATTTTCAATATATACATATATCAATCTAAAATTTAAAATTAAAATAAAGTTACCTTATCAATACTCATACAAATGACATGCAAAAGATAGTTGGATTATATACTATTACTACTATGAATAAGACAACCCAGAATTGGAATTCTTACAATCAAATGCTAATCGGTCTTGGGAATCGATATTTGTCGCATTAATCTAGATTTGTGGCCCAACCCTCTGCGAAAGCCAATTGTTGGAAAAACAGATACATACAGGAAAACACATTGTTGGAAAACATATATACATATATAGAGAGAGATTGATGCTTATTAACGTGTAAGAATTTGCTTTTGTCTTACATCTTATTTTAAAATTAACTTTTTAATTCGGAAACACTTCAATTTCAAAAGAAAGGAGTCTTTATAATGATGCTTGTTTAATTCTAAAAAATGGTTTATAGTTTGACAGTCTGTAAAGTCATGTTAATCGGGGACGTTATCTTACGGTTCATTTTTAAGGTTATGAAACTGATAAGCACAGATTTGAAACCAGTCTCATAATTCAAGCGCGTAATCACCAAAATTTACATTGATACATGCGATGCCCAGAAATTCCTTCATTTATTTTCTCACTGACCATTTTTGCCAAGTGTCTATAAATTAGAAGTCGTTGAAGAGGAACTCATAAACAAATCACTCCGACCAGCCTAGGCATGCGGATTTACTTGAATGATCCGGCCGCCGCAACAATAGCCCTTATTTGGAGCGGCTCATGCGACGAACCCTGAAACAGATGTACGACCGTCATCGGCGAGGGGTAATTCAACCCCCGCCATTACTATATGCCCCTGGGAAACGAGACTCTGCTTACTTATACGGCAGGTTCTCATCCCCATTTTTGAGGTGCCCCCTGAAGTGGGAAGATTGAAGAGGAAAAGAATACTTACATAATTATCGGTACTTTTCAGTAAATGAAACAACCCCAGTCGTCACCAAGCTGAAATGTTATTCTGTTTTGGCGCCAACTATTAGCACTAAAGTTGCTAGAATTTGACGATCTGCCAAATTTTAACGATCATTCTCTAGAATTTGGCGGGTTTTGTTTGGGGTTACGCTAACGGAAAGTATATAATAATCTTATAGGACAGTGCAAAGAGTGAAGGAATTCAAGATTACCAGAAATAAAAGCTATGAATAAAAGAGAAAAATTACTCTATTATAAAAATTTTATTTTGTACGTATTTATAATTTCCACGGTTTTAATGCATCAAGTTGCAAGAAATACATTTGTTTTGGATCTAAAATTAAAGCTATAATATTTAAGGAAATTAAAGTCTTTTGATCTTTTCCACTGTAAATAAAGACACATTGATAACAGAGATTATCTTTCAAATAAAACATTGTTCAGATTTCATTAATTCCTGATTCAAAGTTATGCGTTTTTAATAAAGTGATTCTAAGCACATTTCCAGTGAAGTAGTAAGGGTTATTTCTCAGGGTTCCGAAATTTTTTATTCAATCGATGTGGGGTGTTTATTAAATCAATGGCTTCCTGTAGTACTCCATCATATCTTATCTTTTTCATTATAGGCACCAAACCTCACACTCGGAATGGACCTCTCGGAAAAGTGTTCTACTGGAGATAAGGCACATCGCTGGAAAAGGTTGAAGGATTATTTACATTCTTTGTTATCTTTTGCAGAAAGCTCCGAGTTGACATTTTCATTCCTTTGATCCAAGGTCGGATTTAGCCATTGAACCACTCGGTGTAAAGTAAAAAATTGCGCGCCTATGGAACTGCAATGTGAGCATTCTAAGAAAAAATGTTATATGGTCTTTTTTCAATTATTAGCGAACATCCAAAAAACAACAGTGTGATTCAGTAATTGACACAAATATTTATATTAACTTTCCACTTAAAATAGTTCATTTAAAAAACCGTTAACAGGAGTATAATTCAGAAGAAAATTTTTTTACGAATTTATAATTCAGAGAATTCTCTAATTAATATTTTAATTCAGAAACATCTAAACTGTTACTTGATTCATACTCAATTCCTAATATATCGAGGTCTTGCAATCTTCTTTGAAAAGATGTTGTTTTCAAACAGTTTTTGATTACTTTTAGTTTGGAAAAATACGTTTCCCGGATGCAACACTTATTGGAAGAGTTAGTAAAATTCCTAGAACAATGCTCAAGTTTGGAGCAAAATTCATTTTTGTTATGAATTTCCAAACTTCCAAAGGTGGTAACTCTTTTTTCTAATAGAGAATACACAGCTTATATTTCATCACAATGCTCCAGGCTGTTTATATCCAGTGATTATCCATCTGTTAAAATGTCTTACAAATCTTTGAAATTGTACAGAAGAAATGTCTTACAAAATTACAGAAGAACTAACATCTTTTAGTTCATATACATGATTTAAAAAAAAAAACAGAAGTATCTGTTGTGATGTTACAGCTTAGAAAGTCTTTGTTCTAAAGAATTGATTGCAGTGTCAACCAGGTGGTAAAAGAATTCAATTTTGTATTTTTCCTATACATAGATTATGGACTCATCCTGATTTTCATGATCAAATTATCTGTTTCGCTGACGAACTCGATGTTAAGTTATTGATGCAAAATTTTTCTGCATCTATTTCGGATGCCATTTTGCCAGCAACGACAAGATTTGTATTAAAGTGATTGTCCTATCTCAAATTCCTAAAAAAATATTGGAACTTTACAAAAGTTTTATTGCTAATGCAATATCGTAATTTTTCTCCTGCATGTGTTTACTAATGAGATTTACATGAGTTAATACCTCATACGATATCGCGGCCGAACAAAGAAACTTGAATTGCTGTATTTGCATGAGTAGCACAGATGCTTCATCTCTTATTGGACTTTCTATATCGTTGTTCCCGTAAATGCTAAGCAACTCATCACACATTTGACCGATTTGATATCTCAGCGGCGTTATAGCATCAATTCGACATTCCCACCTGGTGTCGCTGAAAGGTTTTAAGGTTAGTTGTTCAACGTGCGTCAAAAAAAAGGCCTATCTGAAAATCGATGAAGAAAAAAATAAGTACAGCTTTTGGACAATATTAACGAAGTTGGCTCCTTCTAATGATGATTTGGTTATATCATTTACCACCAGGTTAAAGGAGTGGCTACCACATGGTATAAAGAAAGCACGAGGTTTGAAGCTTCTAACCTCTGCTTGTACCCCTGCATGTTCTCCTTTCATATTGGCCCCATAATCGTATCCTTAGCCTCTCATGTTTGCCAAAGGCAATCCCAGGTTTTCTATCTCTCGAAGTAAAACAACGAAAAATTGTTGGCTTGTTGATCTTTTAATCGGATGGAAGCTCAAAAAATGATTATGAATTTTGATGTCTTCTTGTTCAATCGACACATACCTTATAAGGAAGATCATTTGTTCTGTTTTACTCAAGTGAGGTTTACAATCTAATAAAATTGAGTAATATTTTTATTTTTTTTCGCCTCCTCTAATATGTGACTTTTGAAATTATGTGCAATTAGGTGAATGACCTCATTTTGATTGGTTTTATTCAAGTACATGATTATTTCATGTTGTTAGTTTAAAGCTCTCCTAACATGCTCCTCCACGGTAGGATCAAATTGAGCTAATAGTTGGACTAGCGTTAAAAAGACTTTTTCAGAAAAATTTCTATTTAATTTAGAAACTCTGTTGCAATTTTTTTCTCATTTTCTTTTGGCAATGGTGCGCCCGTCAATTTTTTTACTCCGTGCCGGGGCACGGACAAACGGAGCGCCCTGCTTTGATCACTGACTTTAAGATGGTGAAAAACTAAATGCTTTCATATATAAATTTAGCCTAAATCTTAGGATTTATTTGCTTTAAGAAACAGCTGACATTTTCATAATGGACATTTTATTTCTTACACCACAATTCCTTAGAGAGCATGATGGATCATATCGTTGAATTTCGAAATATATGAGCTATCCTTTTGCTTATAAATTGATAAGATTTTAAGATAGGATTCGTTGAAGATAAAATATGGACCGTTCCATCGTCATTGTCTTCACTACCAATTCTTCTAATCTTTCGTCAACTTTAAATATGCTTGCATATAAAATTTTCATGGCTATATTATATTAACGCAATTCATCAGCAGATTGTCATTACTTTATAAAATTCATAATTAATATTTATGTGATACAAAATGCACACTCAAATTAGGAACCATATTAAAAACTATTATTTATATAAAATTTTTGTATTTACACTGTTTCCACAAATTAAGGAAAATTCTAGAAAATTTTATTGTAATTTCTATTTGCTGGAACTTGACGAAATTTAGAGAAAATTGTAAATCAAACAGTGCTTCACAAATCAGATACAAAAGAAAAACAATAGACTTATTTCTTATCTTGAAAAATAAAAAAATCTTCTGAATTTAATGTGGATCAGCTTCAATTTGTAGTGCGATCAACTATAACACAGGTACAGTCGCAACCAACGATTGCACCGAACACGTAAATGTTTCACCAACAATATAATCTGAATAAAATAAATAATTCGAATATCCAGAAATTTTAATATAGAAATGAGAGTATTAATACCACTAATCAAATAACTAGATTTAAGTGGCAATCAATGAGCCGTTTGCATCAGCCAGCTAGTTTCTCCCGTTGAAACCGAACTAAGATATTCCAGAAGACAGTCTTAAATTTAGGTATTATTTGTTGAGAGAGCTGATACACTCTTATGGGAAAAGAATCTCTAAATTTCTGAATGTTTTGGAAAAAGATTTAATTTAAAAATTCCATTGATATTGCTGTTATGGTGACAGAATGCAAATATTAAATAAGATTATAGTGAAGAAATCAAGTGAAAAATATAAATTTTATTAAAATTTTTATGAAACATATATTCTATATATTTAGGAAACTTGTCCTGGGAATTTAAGTCTTAAAAATTTATTTCTACAGGATAGTAAGCTATAAAACGTCAAATTAAAGTAATAAGATTGGTGATTTTAACTGTAATAATGTCTGGTGTTTCAAAAAAAATCACCACAGAAACAAAAGAAATTGCATCATTCTTCTCACATTTCTTCTTCGTATCACATTTCTGTTACAAATTGATTTATGTCAAGATCAATTTCCAAGTTATTCGAAATAAAAATAATAGTAGAATTTTAAAAACTCTACAATGAGTATTAATCATTTTGAGTATAGAAAAGAGCTTCAATAATTAGTCTTGTTTTTCATGTAATAGAAGCATACTTGTCATTTTTTACTTTTCACATTTCGATGCATTTTGTAAGACTTTCTGATAACTTTTTTTTTCTTCTAACATGAAGATATATTTATTCTGCGACGTCTTTAATGTCAAATAGTTATAATTATTTTTTAACGTTTTCCATCTTATTACAAACAACACATAGTCATGTCACAACTGGTCGCGGCCTCGGAGAGACCAATATTGCATGATGCAGACCCACTGACTAGTGCAGTTGATAGCATTATAATAGAATAAAAACACAGTATTACTAACCTGTTTCAACATATATTGCCAGCAACGTTGCGAAAAAAGCGACAGTACTTTTTACAAAACCCTCCCATCATCCCTCATGACAATGCGTTGTAGTTTAATCCGCGCCTGATTTGCTCGCTCGCTGGGGATGGAAGTTGCACTACCATGTCCCGTTATCTCTGAATTTAAATCAAGCAAGCTTCAAACAATAAAAAGAAATATGGAGTATTTATTCTTAAATTAAAGCTTCGTCACAAAATACAATAAAGACGTTTTCAAAAATTTCATAGAAATTGAAATAAAAAAAAATTACCAAGAAGGGGAAAAATGTGTACAAGTCAGCCTTAATAAGTAAAGAAGGAGAGTAGTTTTTAGCTTCTATTCAGAAATACTGTTGTGCAATATATTTCATCAAACTCCTTAGGGAATTAGGGTTTGCTCAATAGTGGAATAAAAACGGGCAGATGTTTAGTTTATTTCGTAACAGCTACAGATAATCATCGAAGGGCATATCTTTTAGGCGGGTTTCTTTAACAACACCAATCAGTAAAAAACAGCTAAATTATAGAAACATGTGTAAACCAAGTATTATTACAAAATATTTAGAACAGCATTTAGTAAGCAGTAAAATTTAAGATAAACAAACTGTAGACAGTTTAATATTTATATGGAATTTATAAACAGCTCTGAAACAGGGTTTTGAAAAGCATTTACATAACTTTTGCTTAGACAGATTCATCCAGTGTTCTTATGAATCTCGGTCTGTTTGTCAACAGAAACATAATCAGTTTCCTGTTTCAGATATTATGAAAACCTTACTAAAGGCTTTTTTTACATTGTATAATATCTGAAATTGGTATAAAATATGTGAGTAAGACATATATTATAAATGGATGACAAAAAGTTTAATGTTGGATGTAGAATTCAGAACGTATCCATGACTTTTTAAATTGAGTTCAAGACAGATGTATTAAAGTACATACGAAGGAAGCAGATGAATGACACAGATTGTATTTTGTAACAGTAGAAAGTAAGTTTTCGTTCCAGGATGATATTTCCAAATTTACAGTCAAATTATTTCTAGTATAAGCAGATGCCAGACCATTTGATGATTATTTTAGGTAAAAATTAGTTCAGATGGGAAATGTTTAAGGTGGCATATAAAAGTTTCTATATAATTTTAAAAATCAATATTTTTTTATCGCAATTCACTTCTTTTAGCTTTCTTTTCAGAATCAGAAATTCAGAGATTTCTATGAAGAAAAGGCAACAGAAAAAAATTGCTGATTACTTTCATCGAGAAAACAGCCAATGAATATCCTTTAACAACGATTTCACTTGTACACTAAATTCGATTATTAAACTTTAACTTCACATTTTTATTCTATTGGAAAAAGTGAAGATGCTTATTCAATTATTTTAAAGATTTTACAACGGTAAAAATGTGAAACTGGTTTTAATCATGATGTTTTGCAGCCTTCATTAACTGGTCTGAACCGATTATAAAAGCCGATCTGAATTTCGTATGTTCGACTATGCTAGTAGATTCCACTTCACCATATTGAATGTTATTTTCCCTAAGTCTTATTTTTAAATCATAATATTGAAATTTTATGTGCTAATTTTAGAAAATAGTAGTGTTAGGCTTACCTGTCATTCTGTACTATATATTTTCATTTCATAAGAATACACTGAATTCAAATTTCGATTGCATATTACAACACTTGTCTTCAGTCACTCGTTTAACACGTTCACGCCGGCGCTTACTACCGGTGGCTCGCACTGATATGTTCCATCAAGCGGCGCTTACGACCGGTGGCTCGCACTGATATGTTCCATCAGGCGGCGCGTACCACCGGTGGCTCGCACTGATAAGTTCCATCAGGCGGTGAGTACAACCAACAATTTAGTTCCTTTAGTAACTAGAAAAAATTTCTACATAGTTGAAAATTAAAATAATGGAAATTTAACGTATATTAATTCAAAATGTAGGATTCTATTACAACTCAATATTATAAAAATAACTTATGTAATAAATTCTGTAATATAAACATAACAATTCAATATTAAACACATAATTTTTTATTTACTTCTATGCAGTTCTTTAAAACGTTTCAAACGAAGTGCTGGCAAAAACATGGCGCAAATAGTGGTAAAAAAATTCTGAGCAGCAATGGTTATCATTGCGGTAATATTTCATTGTTCACTTTAGTCGGCGCCGCTTGGTAAAGCAAAGAACTCTCAGAGTAGCCGCCCATGGGGCAGAAACATGAATTGCAGCGCCGGCGTGATCGTGTTAAGATAAATTTTCTTACGATTGTATATAATTATACAGGGTGTCTGAATAGCAACATTACCAAGTCGTACGCAACCTGACTTATAAGATGATGATGCACTATCAACAACAAACATTTGGAGTAAATAAAGTAAGTCTTGAAAGGCCTTGCCGTCTGAAGCAATACACGCTTCGCATGTTCATATTCGTGCAACTGGATTGTTGTGCTATTGCAAATTTCTATTCCATTCAGTCTGTGTTGTACATCTTATCAGGTATCATTTTCTTTCACTTAATTCACTGGCAAAGTAACCTGTGGCCTGTAACGATGTCCCTCCCATTCTGAGTTTCTGACCCCACGTTCTATAGCAAAAAAGACTTGTTTCTGTATGCATAATCTACCCTTAAGGTTTGCCATCGACTCTTCAGGGGCACCATGTATATCTTTGTTACATTCTTATGCAAAATGCGCTAACGTTAATAAGATGTTGTTACAAAAATGGTCCGGTGGGTGTACGTGAATGTAATACAACAGGCAGAATAAAAATATTAAAATTTAATTCAGCTAAACACTAAGCACAGGTAACAAAACTAAACAGCACTTGTATAAATTAACAAAATTGATCACTAATAAATCTCAGTAACAGTATTTACAATAGCTATAAATGCCTATTAGTTCACTAGCTTGCGGTCCAAGCCTCAAAGATAATTGTCTCACTCGATGAGCTCTTGGTATTTATATCTTTTCCGACAGGATGTGAAGTCACATATACTTCTCTTAAAAGTTCTTGATATTTCCGTCCCCAGTAGAAATAGGACCAAAATTCGTGAATTTTCTAAGAGTTTCGTCTTACTGCCGAGGTCGGAGTTTGTTGGCTTGGCTTCCAATAAAACTATCTTTCTTCTCATGTCAGGGAAACAACTTTATAACTTCGTAACAGTATCAGTGTATATTGCCAATTATTCGTGCCATTTTTATTGAATTATTAATGTGAATAATCAGCATTTTGTTATATATTAACCCTTTGCGGACAGGTAACTTTTTAGAACACTCAGATCAGGTTGGCGCACTTTATACGCCATCCCGATTTTTCTAATTATGTGCTTATTTAATTACATTAAACTTTATTTTTTATAGTGTAATAAGATTGGGGGTTTAAATGGATGGATGGTGTACACCATTTGTGCATGAATTTTAGACGTTATCCTCTTCGTTAACTGGATTTCCTACGCCTCAATCTCGAATTCGGTGAACTGCTGCACACATTATACGCCGGACCTGTCCGCGAAGGATTAAGATCCGGTTTAAATATAAAAACAGCGTTTATGTTTATTTGGAGCGTTATTTTTATGGGTCTTAACAGTATACGTAGTTATTTCATTGTGCTACCGCAATGTTAACTTCCTCTTATTTTAAATCCTTTAGAGATTCCTATAATTATTGTCCTGTTTTTGAGATGTAAAGCAGAGCAAAGCGAATAAAGGTGTCCGTAGGAAAATCCTTTTCTCTGAACTATGCTGTAAAAATTAAAGGAAATTCGGATTTCTACTACGATTCATCTCAGCATGATAATGTTTTAGGGTTCATTAATCTGTCTTTATATTACTTTTAAAAATTTATTCTTATTTATAATACAAATATACTGATAATGTACACACAATAAAAACGTATTTAATCGTGCGACGATTGCATTAGCAGCACGGCGGTTGCACCAGCAGAACGGCATTTGCACCAGCAGCACGGAGGTTACACCAGCAGCACGGCGGTTGCACCAGCAGCACGGCGGTTGCAGCTAGAATTTTAATTGTTGTATGAAATTCTAAATTCTGAATAAACGTTTTTCCTTTCTTGACAATTTAAAGTACTCTTATGTTATATTTCGATTCTTTCTACACAGTTCCGATTTCTTCGAAATTCTAAAATAAACTATTCCGAACACTTCAGTTTTAGTGATCGAATTCGAAAGCTCGTCGGTTATGTTTGATAGACCTTCATTAAAAATAAAATTTACTTACCAATATTTATTGAAAAAAATAATAATTGAATAGAAAGGAATTTCAAAAAGAAAATCCCTTTAAAAAATGAAATAGCTAATAAATCGAAACCAGAGAAATTTAAAAAAATTATATGATTTCCCTTTTTTTCTGTTCAAAGAAATGGAATTCCTTAAAACTGCTTACAGTTTTTTCGAGAAAAGGTAGTGAAATATTTCTTACTCTATTGATTTAATAATTTTAGAAATTTCAAAAACTATTTCTGTATGAAAAAAGACTATCAGAAAAAAAACAAAGTTTTTACACTTTATAATTTTTGCTAGCAAGCTGAATATTAATAGGAGTTATATTTTCTGCCACCGTAATGATTAATAAAAAAAATCTTTGTTATCTTTCGTTTTTGTTCATATCTAGGAGATAAACAAGACGAAATAATGTAGTGTTTACACAAACTTTAAAAAAAAATTCCGTTTTTTTAAAAAAATTATCTCAATACATTATTGTCGAAAATAAAATAGTAAAACCGAACTTCTCTGAAAAAGGGAAGAAAGAAAAAATTCAATGTTTTTTATTATGAGGTGTATCAACATTGATTGCTGGAGCTGCTTGTCTTTAAGTACGTTATTGTCAAGGAAAACAAATTACTCAAAAAATTATAACCACAATACATCCGTCGCTTTTTTGTTATATCTGTGTGAATGTAAACAATGTAGAAGACAGTACGTGGAGTGAGGGGAAGTGTAAAGAATTAAAAAAACAAGCGAAATTAAAAGGCTAAGTACTGTGGAGTACAGGGAAAGAAAAAATTAAAATTTAGCTACAAAATTAGCTATCTTTCCCGAACACTCTTGCATATACTTAGCAATAACTAAAATTTATTTTACAAAAATTAATTTTTCAAAATAAATTTCAAATCACAATATGTTTTGTAGATAAGGCTAACGAAACTGAGAAAATAGATGTAATAATTTTTACATGGAACCTGCATATTGAAAAGGGAAGAATTTTCTAAAATTTTATAGAATTACACCATGTTTTGTTAGTCTAAAAGTATTCTAAAATTTCTTCACGTCACTCTATTTTTGGGTTCAAGATTGAACCGATACTATAAACACAATACTCACTGAATTTTCGTTACGATAAAGGGTAACCTTATGGACTCCAGATTTAAAAGTAGAAGAAAAAAACATATAAGAAGGTAACACTTTCTCAATCTTAACTTCGAACAGTTTCTATATATAAATATACATCCCAGCATTCCGACGTATAACATTTTTCAAATTGAGTCCTCTACCTAGGTCCAAAGAAAAAGAAAAATTCCTAAAATATAAAAAATGCGGGAATTCTTGACGGCTTAGAATCGTTAAGAGCAGAGAGCTTAAAAAGTAAGAAGTATCGATAAAAAATAAAGAATCAGAAAGAGAGGAGAATATTTATTTATTTTTCCTCGAATGAAAAAACAGAATTTTCTTCCAAAACTTTTTATACATCAGATATTTATCAATATTTACAAAAAAACGATGTAGAGAGAACTGGAAAGATCTAAAAATACTAAACACACTGTTTGAAAAGAGATTTCAACAAATCTCAGCAAACTCAAGCAAAATTATTTTTCACCTTTCCTAGAAATGAGAGAATTCCTCAAAGATTTCTATGAGAGTTGAAATGGAAAAGACCATTTGCGAAAATTTCTTTTTCGTTATTTACCCCAGGCGCAATATTATATAATTGACCTCTGCTAGGCGTGGACTTAATACCAAAAGGCTTGCGTGGGTTGAAAGGTATTGCGGTGGACTCCGTTCTTTTCATTTTGCCATCTCTTATTGGTCATATGTTAAGGGTGAAAAAAGTTCCAATGCTTTCAAAGGTGTGAAAGAATTTCCAGCAGGTAAGCAATTTCTACTCATCTGAGTAGTTCTGTATGGCCCAAAAATAAATAGTAAATATATATCGACTTATTTTTACTTATTGGGAACTTTGACCTTCTAAACATAACCAAGGAATCGTGCACAGCTTCAAATAATGAATAGCAAACTACAAAATCTATTGAAATTCTTAAAATAAAATTCAAGTTAGTAACTATTAACATATGTTTGGATAATTTGAATTCCGAAGTATATTATAACTTATAAAACGCTCTGCAATAATATTTCTTATTTTTACCTCTATCTATCAATATTAACAGAATGTCACGTTCTTTAAAAAATTGTAATTCGAAAATGAATGCCGGATCCATTCTTAAACAAACTTACTTATATGCCAAAATTTGGCGTACAGTAACTACCATCTAAAGCATAGAATTCCATGACTGAGTATCAAAAATGGCGGTATAATAAGGTGGAAAATGAGAACTGAAAAAAGTTAATTATAACCAATATTAAATTTGAAAGAATACTATATTTGCATAAATCAAGTAGCGTAATATTATTTTTGAATCTGACAGCTGACAGCTATTTTTGGCACATGGTAAAGGTTTTTAAGTCAACAAACGAATTCAATCAGCAAATGAATAATTAAAATGAAAAAAAAACTAATGTAAAGTCCAATTTAATTGCAAATATTTGTTTTGACATAAATTAAGTTTAATCTGGAGAGAATTCATACAGCATGTAGGAAGTATAAATGGTACATTTCTCTGCTTCATAAAAAAATTTAAAAAATCGTTCATATCTAGAATCTGAAAATGCCTTTTACAGCAGCAATATAAATTTTGTTCTTAACACCGTATAGATACTTTAACAGTTTTCTTAGAAATCTTCTTTCGTAATTATTGCTTTTGATTAATCTAGGTTGAAGATTGTCAGTTCACCTTTACAAGATAATCATTTGCTAACAAAAGAAAGTTCAGCTATATTTCTGCATGAATTAGATAAACATTTGAGAAGATTTTTTATGTTTTTGTGACCAATAGATGTTTGGAATTTGGAATTCATAGTAATAAATTCAGGACGACTCCTGTCACTATTACTGAGGAAGTGATGGTTTCCGAGAGAATATCTTAAATAGTTTTTTCAAAAGTTAAATTAACAAATTGTATGTACTCGCCACTGCAGCTTTTTTATTGTTTTAACTGAATAATCATAACAGTAGCACTTAACTCGGTAATGTCCTTGAAAAGAAGAAAGTTACGTTTTACTTTTTGCCATTTATTTTCAATCAGTTGACCCGCCTACAAAATATTCAAGATTAAATATAAAGCACATAATATTACGTTTTTATCCTGCTTCAAATATCACCTTTCCTAAATATTAAAATAAGACATCTTGCCAGAAAAACATTATCCGAACGCGACCAAAAAATACAGCATTTGCTCTCTCACATCTCTCCGACAAATCTGCTATTTACGTTCGACGCGAAATTTGCGACGACACGGCGTAAGATATCGCTCGACATCCGAACGCAGTCACACAACTTTGCCCGACACCATTGTGATCTGTTGCTCAGCAGAATATCGGAGGAGTAAGCTCAATTCATGAGCTGTCGTTAGAGGAAACGCCGGAAAAAGCTGCATTCGACGTGAATTGAAATAAGACGTAAGCGGAACGGCTCTGTTTTCCACCATCCATTTTAGAAAAGGCAAGATTGAATGTCATCCTTGATGGCATTAAATCCGCGTTTGCCATACATTTTCTGACTACTTTTTTCCCATTCAATTTAAAAAAGGATAGAGGTTTATAAATCCGGAGCTAGAGAAAAAAATGTCTTAGATTGTACGGCAGTATTAGCATTTGATTTCCAGATCTTGGAGTGTAACGATTTCGACATGATTTGGAAGGAACTAGATCAATGATTCTTTTTTAGGAATATAATTTATGTCCCAAGAGAGTTTTGTGATCAAACAAATTAGACTGCTTTTATAAAAAAATTACTATTAATTTTAAAATATCAATTTCTGTAATAATAGTAATTATTTTTAAAACATAATATGTTATTCGAATAATAATTTATTTCTAACCTTTTAATGTAACCAAATATTTTTAATTCACAGAAATTTGAAGTTTGAATAACTTTAGATTTCGTTAAAATCATCTACCTCAATTTCTGTGTATTGTACGTCCTTCTCTGGTGTTAAATGCGACGAAATGGAGGTCATGATCTGAATCTTCTACTTTATTTTAAAATGAACCTAGAGGGTATGAAGGCTATTTTCAAAAGAAGCTGCTAGTCTTCTAACCCAGTATCATTCTCCTTTAAAAAGCTACAATTTAATTTTAAAAATTATGAATTTAAATGGCTAAAAGTGTGGTAAAGAAGACAATAACACTGAAAGTTATTATACTTTTCTTCTATAATTCTCTTCCAACAAATGTCATATATTCATAGAAAAAATGCGTCAATATTCTACAAGGGTAAAAATATCAAAATAGATTTTCTTTAATAATTTACAAAACCTTTGAATAGTTAAATGTAAATTAAATTATTTCTAAACTGAACCAAAAATATATTTTATCATGGACTTGCGGCAATTTGATCAAAAATCACGAAGAAAAATGTTTTGCGATATTCTAAAATAACCCCTATGATAATTTGCAATTATCTAATTCTATAAAACCTTTCCACAGGCGGTGGTTTCAAACAAACTTTTCAAGAGCTTTTTTTCTAGCAAGAAGGTATTCTTTCGAAAATTTATTGGAAATAATGAGTTTTTAGCATTTAAAAAAAATAACAGACGGCAGTACTAATTCCATTTTTTCCATTATGGATTTTTACATCATCGTTTCCAATAAGAAAATTAAATTGTTTGTAGCCTGAAAGGATTAACATTTCGCGATAAAAAGTCTTAAGCCCCTGTACATTCAAAATTTAATCATTTATTCAATTTTAATTGAAATTCTACACTAATCCGGAATTTCTTAGCCTTTATCTGTCTGTTCATTTAAATGAAAGGAAAATCCGCATATATCTTTCTGTTAAATCTATAACAACGAAGGGAAGTAAAAATTTATAAACAAATATACTCTATCTTTTACTCGTGTTTTTCTTACAATAAGACCACTAGAAGTTGTTTGGTTCGCATTTTATCTAAAAAACTGCGATGCCAAAAATTTTGAGTTACATACGAATGGTGCCAAGAAGCTATATAAATCAATTTTACTTATTAACTGGTAGTAATAGTATGATGCAATGCATCTAAATTTGCTGTTAGTTTAATTTTGTTGTATTTAGTAATTATTATTTGTACTACACGTGATATGTTATTTATGTTATAGTTTTGAACTTGTAATAAAATACTAGATCATAATCACAAAAAAATCATAAAAGAGAACCCTCTCCTGCCTTGTCATCCGAATAATACAAGAAGGCTGATCGCTCTGACACAAACGCGGCCAGTGTGCTACTCATTATAGTCCCCATTACCATCGGCACATATGACGATCCGCCCCCATTACAAGCGTTTAAATACTAGAAACACAAAAACTGGATTTACCCCTCCCTGCCGTAGCATCCAGTCATCTGAATGACAGTCGCTGTAATAGCTCGAGTACTGAGGCCCGAGTCCTAATGGCCATCACCGGCCACGGCCCGACCCCTCCTGAAGGAGTTACGTACTATCACTGGTGAAGGGACCCAGAGCCCCACCATTACTATACCCCAGGGGAAGCAAGTACCCTCTTAACTCTACTCATCCGTGTACACGCAGTGCTCCCCCGGGGAAGAACATTTAAATTTATCTTTTTAGTATGGAATATCATAACAATGTAATTATTCTACATTTAACCCATTGTATCCCAAATTAATTTACCAGTAAATTTGCAATTTTATTTTTGAACCATAGGATAAGTTTTGGAGCGGAATATCCCCAGGAAAGAGAAAAATCTTTTTTAATTAATTAAATTAATAATTATTTTTTTAAATTCCTACCTTCAGCTGCTATCTACTGCTTGCTGTTGGAACTACATTCATCGTGTTTCTGCGAATTCCGTCAAGGAAAAATATCATATTACGCAGACATAAGCGTGATTCAAGTGGGACATTTAAGCACCGTCGGTATAAAAATTGTTAAACAATTGCTACTGCTTATAGTACTTTTGCAATCGAAAATAAAAGAAACTAGAAAATTTTGCATAGATTGGTGTAGAGCTTATGAAAGAAATTAGTTATTAGAGAAAAGAAATTAAAAATCAGATTTAAAATAATATGTGTTGTCCGAAATGGCAGTTTAATATTTCTTAAGTTACCATTATGAAAATTTATATCTCAGCAACAAAATTTATTTCTGTAATTCATATCTCATACTATAAAATCATTCATTATAGAATACAAAGGAGAATAACTTATATATGTTTTGTGTACTAAAATGTAAGTATAAATTTTAGTTTGCATAAAGTGTAAATGCAAGTTTTAATTAGGAAAATCTATATTTTAATTCACTTGAAACAAAGGTATATTTCCCTATTTTAGATAATTTTTAAACTAACTTTTACCATCTCCAATGTACAGCTTGTTTGTCGATTTAATTTTTTGACGAAGATTGTAAAAATTTTAATTAATAAGAATAATGTCTAAAGGAAAAATAATAAAAAATTTCATTCCCAGCAATAATTTAGTTAAACTAATTAACTAAAAACATTATTTTTTAAATAAAATTAATTGATTAAAATTATAATTTTTTAATTAAAGCTAATTAATTAAATCCATGAATTATTTGATTAAAATTTTTTCACGGTTTAATTTCTTTCTCTAAATGAAAAACTAATATGACGGGAGGCTGTCTTTTCAAACAGCCGCTGATGTTAAGGGCGTAAGACTACTTTACTCGCGTGACTCTTTTGTTTCTCGAAGTTTCTCGTAAGTTTTTAGGTTTAAATAAATTTTTTTGTAACTTCTGTTCTTATCCTTTATCTCTAAAATAAGACATTAGTTAAGTTTTTAACATATGTAATTACCGAGATACAGAGGATCTCCCATACAAAGTTTTGTGGCGTTTTGGCGTGTGAATCAGATTCCTTCCTTAGACCCAATGGAATGAACGTAGTCCTACGTTAAAAATAATTAAACATCCAAAATGAATTGAAAATGTTAAGATAGTGATGCAATTATAATTTCTTTGGGGAAGTAAAGCTATTGTTATTCACTTTACAAAGTCTTCAGATGAGAAGCAACAGCTATAACATATATTCATTTGTTTAGTAACGTCCTTTACAATAAGTAACCTTAAAAATCTGTTGCATAATAGTGAAAAGCTAACGAAAGCGGACATACAAAAATGCATAAATGTAGCAGAGCCAAAATTGAATAGGAGTAATTTCGCCTTAATATCATATACAAAAGATATAACCGGCTTATTTAATTTTGAAATCAATTGTTGTTCTTCCATGTGAAAACACCACTTTAATTAACTATAAACTTAATTATGCATAACTGAGGACTCTAATAAGAGAAAAATAGTTGATATAAATTACGTTTGTAAATTCAGGAAATAACTTTTTAAACTTACCAATTAGCCTACTATCTATATTATAAATCAACGAAATCTAATTAAGTTATAACTAAATAACATTAACAAGCCCTTTTATATGGTGAAATTTACAAATATACATTTGTTAAAAATAAAAGCTAACAAATTTTCATCCAATTTACGAGGACTTTTTTTAAAACCAACTTTTACATCTTACTCATTCGAAACTGGTAACTCGCTAATAACGAGTAATCGAATTCTTTTCACTATCACCCACTTGATTTAACTTTATGCCCAGTTTTCTAAGAACTTGGCTATAATTACAAAAAATTCACTTCAGCCCGAGTTCGAAATAACCACATCATGCTCTTTCGTATCCTAACTCAAACGACTCAAAACAAATATCTTTAGAAACAGCAACTTACTACTCAATGTTGAATAAATTAACCAGCACAAAATAAAACAATTCCTGAAAAAACATGAGAGACAACGACCTAATTAAAATCAAAGAAAACAGAAATTTCTCGAACTGTGTCGGTTTAATTAATCTTGACGAGTAATTTCATAAATTTGTCGTTTAACTTGGCTTGTTTAGATTGGAGTTTTGTTGAATTTTTAAAAATTTTTGGGAAGAGTGTTATTCTGAGTTTTGATTAGGAACTCTATTATCCCTTTCTCAATTATTTGTAATTTCTTTAAAAAGATGAATCAGAAATTGAGAAATATTTACTAATAAGATGAAATCAATCTATTTTGACTTGAAATCAGTTACAGGAATTGACTTATATGGAGAGATTGTATTGAAATTGTGCAATTTTTATTTTTTGATCATTATTTTTTAAAAATACCAGAGCATATCTTAAGCAATTACTGTTTTCGAAATAAATTTCAATACAGAATACGTGTCTGAAATAAATCAGAAAATTTTTGCCAAAATTCAGAAAAAAGATGTAGAAATCAATAGGTGGGAATGGTAGATTAAGAATAGAATAATTTCTTATAATTTGATTGAATTTCACCGTGCTTTGCCATTTGAAAAGTCTTTTAAAAGATTCTGAAATCATGTTTCTTTTTCCTGCCCATACTAAACGATACAGTAAATTCGATATGAATCATTCGACTTATATTCAGCGGATAAAATTAAGCTTTCAAATTCAGAAATAGGAGAACAAAATACAAAAAAGAATAAAATTTCCTCAAATTTCCCTTCGAACAGTTTCTTTAGATAAATACGAGGGATAATTTTTAAGTCAGGTCCGTTTGTCAATACCGTTTTAAATTTAGCAAGCGCTTGAAAATGAGTGTACGTGCAAACTCTTGGCATTAAGAAATTCGAAAGCCCCGCCAACTATGAAATAGATCAGTCATCAGTTTTTTTTAACAGAAAGAAACATTAAAGCTGCGGATATGCATCACCCGACATGCGAATTGTACGATGACAATGAAATGAGTGACAGTAAAGTTAGAATATGGGTCAGATTGTTCAAGAAAGTCGGGGAAGCATCGACATTGAATCGCATTCTGATTGGCCATCTACAATCAACCGCAAAATTCTGGCAACTGTGTTTTGGGAAATGCAGTATGTTCTATTATTAGAGTTTCATCATCTGTTCCTCAAGGGTCACCTCTTCCGCCATCTGAAGACGTTCCTGAGTTGCAGACATTGAGACCATGATAAAGTAGAGTAAAGAGACTGTGAATAATTGGCTAACATTGCAGGCAGAAGAGTTCTTTGAGGAAGATTCCAAAAACTCTTTGTTCGTTACAATAAATGGTTAAACCGACAAGGAAATTATGTTGAATTATAGATAATTGCATGTAATATCAGAAAATAAATGCTTTTTTTATTTTTTTACTTTGTTTTTATTTCAAAGAGGACCTTACTGAAAAACAGCTCTCGTATGTATCCTTGCGTTCTACCGTATAGCATTCTTCAGGTGGAGTTTCTACCTAGGCCTAAATGAAAAAGGCAATATCAAAAAATAATGAAATTCTTGAGGAATAAGAATAATTAAGAGTTGGAAAGCATGAGAAGCAAGCAGATTCTAAGCGAAGTAAAGAACAAAAATAGAAGAATATTTATTTATTTTTCTTCGAATAAAATGAACAAAGTTTCTTCCAAAAACTTTATACCTCAGATATGTGCATTCACGTATGTATCCACGTTTAGAAAAAACAGAGACAGATAAATATATCAAAGAAGCAAACGGTGTGAAAATAGTTTTCAACTAATCGCAAGGAACTCAAGAGGAAATACTTTTTTCACCTTTCCCAGAGAAGAGAGAGTTCCTGAAAGATTTCTATGCGAGAGTTGAAAAGGAAATCGCCAAGTGTGAATTTTCCTCTTTCAATATTCTCTCCTTCTGCGATAGGTAATTGACTTGTGCGGGAGGCGTAAATTCAGTATCAAACTCTTGCGTAAAATCCTTTAATTTTCATTTTAATGAATTCATGTTGGGTCATATGTTAAGGGCAGAAGAAGCTCCAATGCTTGCAAAATGGATAAAGAAATGCCAGCAGCTAAAGAATTAAGATTTACCTAAGTATTTATTTTGGTGTAAAAATGAATCGTGAATATATATAAATTCTCTGAAACTTATTTTTAAATTATTTATAAGGTAATATGTATAGTCTTTCACTTGATTGATTGATAACATTATAATTCTCAAATAACCTGAATAAGCTTTCATAGTCTAAAATATAAATATGAGCCATTGAAAGTTTGAAAACTTTTTTCTGAATTGAAGAAAATTTAAATATTTAAAACATTTCGTTTTCGCTTCTCACCACTCATTTTTACCAGTAAAAACTTTCACGCTACTAACTGACGATAAACAAGACGCAAAAACTAAAGGAACACTTGCGAAAGTGAAAGAGGACGAAGAAGTTAAAGAATGACGTGTCAGGAAGAAGCGTGTTCGTACGAGAATGAGCTAGCAGGAAGTGGATGATTCATTTCTCGGAAAATTAGGGGTTGAACCGGTAGAGATTGCACGTGGAGGAAGAAAAAAAATTTAATCTTCAGCCTCTGCCGTCACGGCTCACTAGTTACTCGGAATGAATCTATCGATGGAACATCAACATCGATTTTACATGCATGATAAGCGTGAAAATATTTCTCTTTAAATTTTTTTGTGAGTCTGGAATGAGCACGGATAATCCGATCGCGGATAATGGAGGGTATATTGTATTTTCTTTGAATGAAACCCTGATCTGGCATTAATGTTTTCTCCAAATGATGCAGTAATCCTTATTTTAGAATTTGCCGGTTTAATCCAACTTCCCCTCTTTCAAATGCACCAACTTATTTATAAATTCTTAATTACAATTAATTTATCATTTATTTAAAGATTTCATTTACACGTTATTATTTATTTATTTATACTTAATCATATGTTAATAATATTTTGTTATTCAATATAATCTTTGTGATCAATCTGATCTTAAATAAATGCCACCTGGCTAAAGGTCTTAATTGGAATTTCTTAACCAGGTCGATAAGATTTTAAATAATCGCAAACGCAATCAGCGTCAAAGAACTAAAAATGTGCTTCGCTTATAATATAATTTTGTTTTTAACAGCTTATTGATATTTTAACCGCTTTCTTAAAATTCTTCCTTCACAGTTTTTACTTTTAGTTAATTCAATTTTAAATTTGTCAACTTATCTTTGAAGAATAGTACATTGCCTCCACGAGGAAATTAGGGCGTTTTCCTAAATAAATGATACGTGAAAAGATTTTGTCACCAGCCAACCTTCGCCAACTGATATTTCTAAACTCGAAGTCCGAAACTAAAATTGCGACAATTTCCGTGAAGATTTTCATGAGATAACGCCTAGGAAGATCAATAATTTTTTAAAAAATGAATTTTTTCATAAATTTATTCTTTGCATCACATTTTTTTGTCTCCAGCTTAATTATTATGCAGCAGAACTAAAAACATGCGAATTGCTGGGAATTAAATCCCAGTTTTAGTATTACATTTTCAACCAGTTGATCCTCTTCTAAACCACCCTCAAGATAGAAAATAAGCATTCTAAATTATGTTCTCGTTCTTACCCAGACATATTCGCAGACCAGGCGCAATAAAAGCTGCCAGGCAGAAGTATTTTTAAAATTTACACCGCATTTTCTGTACAATATTTGTACAGTCATACAGGTGTAAAAAATAACCAAGGTTAAAAATACATTTCCTAAATTGTCTTCTTACACCGCTTCTCACATATTTTTATACAAAAGTAGAACAAGACTTCTATTCGAAAAGAAATTATCTCACAGAAGCGAAGAAATACAGCGCTTACAATCTCACATCTCCCAGATAAATCTGCTATTTACGTTCGACGTGAAATCGGTGACAAAACGGAAAAAATATCGTTCGCAGTAACACAAGTCTGCCCGAAATCATTGTGATCTTTTGCTCAGCAGAATATCGGAGGACTAAGCCCAATTCATGAGCTGTCGTTAGAGGAGACGCCGGGTAAAGCTGCTTTCGGCGTATGCTGAAATAAGGCGTAAGAAGACCGACTGCATTTTCCAAAATCCATTTTAAGAAGGGCAAGATTGAATGCATTCCTTGAAAGTATTAAATCCGCGTTTGCTGTCCCGTTTCCTGCCTGCTTTCTTTCTTTAAAATGGAGAAAGCTTTGTAAATCCGGAGCTGCAAAAATGTGTCGTAAATAGCGTGGAAGTATTAGCATTTGACTGTCGGATCGTGGAGAAAAAAAGATTTCGACACGATTTGGAACGAACAAATCGAAGTTTCCTCATCAGGAATATAGCTTGTGGTTCAAGAAATTTTACATTCAAAAGCCAAAATAAAATTATACTCCTTACATCAAAAGTTAGCATAAATTAGCCATTGTTTTTCACAAATTAATCGCTTTTATTTTTTTTCGTAACAATTATGTACGCTTACCCCAAGAAAATGTTCCCGAATAAGTTCGTGAATCTCGATACATTATAAGTAACAGATTTCATCACAAAGCGCAAAAGAATGAAATGAAAATTAACCATAAACACATCTGGCTTAATGCTACAAAGTAATGTGTTTACGGTAGACTTTCGTCGGAGTTTCAACTTGTAACATCCGTCACATGACAAAAACGCAACTTCACATGCCATTTGTTTTATTTTGAAATTGCATTCTCTTTCTTACATACAATAAGGACTCAAATATGAAATCGTTAAAGGTCAGTTTATTTCGAAACTTAAATCGATACTGAAAATACGTAACAGGAGTAAAAATCAATAATCCAGCAGTTTTATTTCAATTATCTTTTCTATGGCGATGAATATAACATTAATCCCTTCTCGGTCGGCGTCTCGCGTCATACGTTTGAATTTTTTGTACCTGTACGGTCGGCTTCGCATGTGATCGACGAAGAGAAATATTGCATCGTTGAAAATTAATTCGTAGCGACTCACACATCTCTTTATATTCCGCGATCATTGAAGCTAAATTTACTAACGCAGGCTTCTGCATGGGCCTGCGTTAAGAAGCTTCCAAGTAGGAAAGCCGACCGTCACGACTTTTGAATTGTTATCTTGTCCATTGTAAAGTTTTTGTTAGATCTCTTGTGTGCTTCTATGTAGTTTTTGTAATGCTTATTGCCTCTCGATTTTTGTTTGTAACTGTTTGGTTTTAAATGCTATTGATTTTAATTTGGTTATCTTTATTTTTTGTATGTGTTTGTATTTTTAATGTTTAGTTCTTTGCGTTTTTGCTCTTTGCGTTTTTCCGTTTTGTGTTTTTGCGTTTTGTGTTTTTGCTCTTAATCTTTCTTTGTTTTCTGTTTTTAATGTTAAGCTTTTCATGTTTTTGCTTTTTATCCTTTTGAGCTTTGTGTTGTTGCTCGTTATATTTTTGTTCTTTTGCTCTTTATCTTTATTGTGCTTGTTCTGCTCACCCCTTGTTGTTCTTTGTAAATTCTTTTTTAATGTAGTTCATTTCTTTTGTTTTATGTTTCCCCTTCGGCCTGTGGAAGGCCTTACTCTCTCTTGGGTAGGGTGTAAATAAGATAAAATAAAAATGGGAGTACGTCATACCAGCGAAAGAGCAGTTGAAATTCCTAATTTCGATTGCGTTGTTCACGAAACGGAAGCGCGTCATACCATCACAGGCGCAGTCGACATCCCTAAATCGACTGCGTTGTTAAGTTCGTACTGGAGGTGTTGCAATTTACTATAACAAAAGCGATACTGCTACTATTTTAACCCCAAATCTAAGCATATCATTGGCGCATGCGAATGATTTAAATGTTCGAGTTTTACGTGCATCGAAACTTTTTAATAGGGATTTCGGGCAGGTAGATTCGAGCTAGCAAACTTTCGACTCGCTTGTTTGATGCTATACCTCTGAGCCATGCCCGTTGTGTTTTACTTCTTGGAGACGTATGTAATCTATGCAAACTGGAGAACGGTATTTGCTGGTGATTTTAATGTTAATTTTGCGGATAAAAAATCAGAGCCACTTGTAAAATTTCTTTCTGATGAATTTAATTTAACTATGAACAGTAATTCTGCAGTGCCGGTGACAAAGTTTCACACCACCATTGATGTAGTTTTTTCCAGATGTATTAATAAAATAGAATCTCAGACATTTGTATCATATTTCATCTATTACAAGCTAACTGTTTCCTTGATAGAATGTAATGATTGGATTAGATTTTTTCGTTTCAATATACAGATTCATGAAAATGTAAATAAGTGTTTTTTCAATTATTGCTTGTATGCCTTATAATTTTTTATCCGTATTATTCATAAATTATAAATAAATAATGAGTTTATATATATTTGTACTTATTATTTTAAATAAAAAAATATAAAATTTTTAAATGTTTTGCTTCATTCGGGGGAGAGAAGTGAAAGAAAGAGAGACACAGACAGAGAGAGGGCAATTCAGCCATTACAATTTTAATTATATAGAAAAGCGTAAGAATTTTCGCTTCTGTTGTGCGTTCACTCACCGACACACCCGTTTTGTATATTTCTGAATATTGCTAAGAGATGGCGCAAATAGTCCTACTTTCTTCATGTTTTCGTTGTGAGTTTTCCCGCCTTTAATGGAAAACAAAATCATTTTGTATTTTCTGCAATAAAAAAAAGTCTGACGAAGAAGGGGTTATCACAAAATAGTATAACTGAATATGTATCAACTATTTAAAAATGTTAAGGAAATAGCAAATAATAACTTTCAATTCAGTCAAATAACAGCCATAAATTTTGTTAACCTAACAATATAAATAAATCTCGGAAAAACAATTGAAATACCAGCTTTAAAAACATAGGAAGGAATAACTTTAAAAATTATTCAGAAAAACAATGGGTCTGTTGCAGTAAATCACGGCCACCGTGATAAATAAATTATTCCAAAAGATATTTTTAGTGAAATTAATAAATTATAGAACTGTTGTTAATTTTTAATATTAGTGATAAATGCCAAAGAAATTATGAATTATAAAAGAAAATATTGGTAATGTTAATTATGCTTTTTGTTGTAAAAAGTAAAATTGGTATAATGAAACGAGATATGCATAACTGTTACAAAAAATAACATACTATAACTCATTGTTCATGTTACAACGCGATAGTCTTAATTTAAACATTTTTTAGTGAATAACTTGCATATTTGGACACTGCACCTGTCATCAAGTACAAAAAATACGTGAAAAAATTTTATTTTCCTATTTAAAAAAAATCACAGTTTCATAGGCTAAAACTCGTCATACATGATCTGAGCCCAAACAACATAAAAATTTAAGAGAACTCTATAAAGTTTTTTTTAAGCATCTGAGCCATGAACAGATGTTGTCTTAAGAACTCGGATTTTCTTCATTTCTGCATGTAATCGCAGCTTGTTTCTGTGCAGCCAGATTTGAAGAGGCGTTTAAAATATCATTATCGTCAAAGACATAACAAGTGACATGTCGTTGAGCAAGGCGTTGCCAATTAAAAGACAAGAACACTGACATGGCTTAAAGAAAAGAACACCGTGCGTGTCCCTTGTAAGAAAAACTAGAAGTGACTAGTAGTGGATTTTTTTACCTTACTTAAGAGGAGATTTCGCTTGATAGGTGTACGCTGCAAAAACTCAGATCCCGTGGAATGTCCATCTTTTTTTTTACCAGAATATTCCTACGAGCAATACTAATAAGGCTCTCAGGCTCGTGAGGCTTTGCTGCCCTCTTGATGCAATACCCTAGGGTATGTGCTATTCCTTCTGAAGATTCGATAAAAATTGTATCCGTCAGTTAGGCACCAGGGTGGATTTTATATGTCCGAATTCATATTTGCTATAACGGTTTAGGTCTCGAATATATGAGAGTCCTTCCTGCAAATTAATCAAATTGTTATTTGTTTTTAAGAATAAGTGTTGTCATTTTTTTGTGAAGTATCTCTTCTTTGAACAGTTTTGTTTTCAGTACACTAAATTTTCAAATAAAATAAAATTAATTGTGCTAAATGTAAAAATAAGATTGCGCCTATCCGTTTCGGTGGAAAAATTCAAACTATGAATTTCAGGTAAAGAAGGAAAATTATTACTATTATCATTATTGCAAAGAATAAATTTATTTAAGATAAATATTGCTTGGAAGAGACGACATTTTTTACTTTCTATCATGGAAAAACATAGATAAAATTATTAGACTTTGTATTGCTCCTTGATATTTGAAAGTTCGAAATGAAGTAGGGATCTAAATTTCAAAAACAGTTTCAGGGAAGTAAATATTACAAGGATATGGCTACATTTTTCTTGTAGTGAGGAAATGCATTTTTCTCCCAGAAGCTGTATTGAAACTTTTGCTAAGTAAACCGTATTATTATACACACATTTTAAGGGTCAATATGTTAATTTTCATTTCAATATTTTCGTCAATAGATTCATTTTCATAAAAATCGTTTGCTTATTATAAAAATCATTTCACATGTATTCGTTCGGATAGGGCATATAATTTGATAATTATATACGACGGATCGGATAGGTCATATAATTTAAAAGTTGAAAAATTTACTCATCGTGAGGATAAATCGGAGCGCCAATCCGGCACTGCTTTTTAAAATAGAAATAACCCTGTTAGCACACGATGCTGTGCAATATTCATTCTTACGAAATCTTCACGATATTGCGGTGCATTCAGAATATCAGACAATATCGTGAATATATTATACAATATCTTGTAGTAATAGAGATATAAAAAAAAATTGTAAATATCTTCTTAAAACACGGCGATCTTTGTCTTATCCTTACCCTCGAAAATATGAATGGAACTTCAAATTAATAAAAGTAATAAGCGATGACACAAAAGCACGTGAAGCATAACCAGAAGGAAGTGACGAGGACAATATTTTTGTATAGTTTTTGTACGCAGTATTGAAACTTACTAACATTTAAATGCATTTTATGTTTTGATTCTGAAAGTCATCAATTTTTTTTTGCCCCATGCCATGATTTTTACGCTGAAATTACTTAATTTTAGTATAACTCGAAATTAACACGAGCATTAAATAATACGTTTCAAGATTTCCATTATATTCGTGTTTTGAACTGCAGCACGCATTATGTTAATGTTTGACCAAAAATAAAATATGAACTAATAACTGCAAAATATGCATTGTTTCATTGTTGACATTTTATATTTTGAAATTTCCAATAACTAGATAAGATAATTATACATTTTAGATATAAAAATCTCCTCTCTATCAAACTCTTCATTCTGACCCTCCCTATCACAGCAGAATTTGGTAACCAAATTCATAAGTACTCACTAAGATAATTGTCGCACAGCTAAAATAATAAATGGCAGTCTAACTCATTAACATTTTATCAATTCTAAAATAATTTTAACATTTATGTTTCTGAACACCAGTTGCTTATTTCAGTCTAATTCAGAAATTCCTTTAGGTATTTATTGATTAGTCACATAAATTCAAAAGCCAATAAATATTTTACTGTAAGATCATTAAAAATAAAAAAGCATCTGAAAATGTATTCAGTCTATATAGATGCAGATAGATGCGGCAATCTGCATAGACGATTCTCCGATTCCGAAACCCTGCGCGCTTTTGCGCATGCGCCAGACGGAGTCGGTTTCACCGAGATAGGGTTGAAGTGAAAAATGGACGGGAAGAGGCTATACCAGATGGACAGCGTTCCGTAAGTTATTTCCTTGTACACTAGGGCAATGCCACTCGCCGGAAGTTTCTCGCCACGTGACGCATTGAGACCACCGGCCAGACGGGATTTCGGTATGGTGGAAGGTGATCTACATCACACCCGATTGGTTTGAATTTTTGCTGCTGACAGTTTTCCGTCACTATTGTGTATATTTTTAAGCCGATTGTACACAGTCCACGATTTCCGACATCTTGTCTGACGGGTCACGCGAAGAGAAACTTTGGGCGAGTGGCATTACCCTAGTGTACACGGAAATCGCTGACACTACGCTGCTCGTCTGATGTAGCCTTTAGCGTGGCCTAACAAGAATCCGGAAATGAACTCATCTTACTGAATGCGTGTAACACCTTTTCGGAGTAAAATAGTCGAAAAGTGCTTGTTTCGGCATTGTGAAACGGAAAGTTTGTTAAATATGCCATGAGTAATTCCTTCCTCAAATGTGCTACTTTTCTTTGTGATATTTCTATAGGTTGTTTTGCCATTATTGCATTACACCACCTGCATCCTCGTCTTTAGAGCCATTTGGCTCCTTTTCGGTTTGGATGGATGGAGGTGAATTTTATTTTTTTAGAAAAGAAAAAAACAAATATCAGGTACAAAAACAAATACTAATGAAAAATAAACATACTCTGGACAGAACAACATAGAAAACAAAACAAAATAGAAAAAAAATAAAAATACGTAGAGAAAAAAAAAAAGAAGAGTCATAAGTAGCCGGAAGTGTGTGTCAGTGGGTGGATGCGTGCTCAAGGATTATCCTCTACAATGAGATTATTCTCGTCACATATGAAGGGCATTAGGAGTCGAAGTCGGGTTCTTGATAAGTTAATCGTGAGAATGTTTTTCAACCACTGTAATTTAAGTGATACTGTAGGAGTTCGGAAATGCCAGGAGAGGGTAAACCGACATGGCTGTTTTCCAGTGATTTCCGTGATTTCTCTTGTTGAATAGTCAGGTCAGGCTCAGGTGATACATGTTAAATGTATCACAACAATTTAAGAATGACACCCATTATTAAACTTCTAGTATTGATTAGGGAGTAGTATCATAGCACAGCCCTATTAGCACAAGATGCCCTACAATATTCAAACGATCTTTACGATGTTATGTGGCATTCGGAACATAGTAGCGGCATTGTGAAGATATTATAGAATATCTTGTGCTAATAGAGAGAGTAGAAAAATAATCTGTAGTTAGTTATCACGTGACATCCGAAGTTATGTTTCCTTTTTCTTTTTGTAACTCTGTCGTCACTTTAATTTACTTCTCTACAAAGCCTTCGGCGATGGAAGCGATAATTATATAATTATTAAAAATTATACAATCTGAAGGAAAGCATGATTACTAATAGAAAGCCTTTTAAATGAAGAAAAAAATGAATGCGTATACTTAGTTTATGAATTTTATTTTGTATGCGCTTTATATAATTTCTTCTTTGCTTATAGTGTGTTGCATGAAATACACTTTCTTTAGTGAACTTCCTTAGAATAAAATTATAAAATTAAAGAAATGCACATATCTTTTGTACTGATTAGCTGTAAATGAGAAATATTTGTATTTATGTGAATGCCACAGGATACCTGAGATATTCTTTCAACTAGAAGTATGTGAAGCTCTCGTCGAAACATGATAAAATATTCTCACTTTTAACGAAAGGAAGTCATGAGTACACTTTATGAAGCAGCAAGCGATATTTCTCAGAGTTGTGAGAGTCTTCATTCAGTCGATATCAGGTCTTTATGAAATCAATGGCTTCCTGTTGCGGTCTATCATACCTTATCGCTTTTATTAGGAGCGTCCAACTTCACACTGGACGTGAATTTCTCAGAAAAGGGTTGTAACGAATCAGCAGTCTGAAGAAAGGAATAAATCCCTAAACGGTTTTCTCAGAGAAATAAAATAAATTACAATTTTTCTTATACAGTAAAGCACCGTTTATACGCCTTTGAAGTGGTTGTCGTAAAACGACCTATAAATGAAAAGCCGTATAATCGAATTTTTACTAAACAACTTTGAATATTACAAATTTAATGTCACTAATTCAAATTCATTTAAAAGTATTAAAGTTTTTTGATATAGCACTAGTACAAAACTAGATAGTATGAAAATAAATAATTAAATTTTCAAATTAAATATTTACCATCAAAGGGAGAAAAATCATACATTTATTACGTATATTGAGTACTAAACACATATCTTATACGATTTACGTGCATGCAAGTAGGCGTTTAATTAAATTAATCTTTAATCATCGTCTGACATGCTGATTATCCATGAATATTAAGAGGGAGGTGCCAGCTCAAGTGTAGTCCTCGTCATCTGACCGCGGTTCAAAATTACGAGGCCCGTCCCTAAATAGCCCTCGTGTTGCTTCAAAACGGGACGTTAATCTAACCTAACCTAACCGTGAATATTAACTACAGCATTATGAATCGAATCAAGTTCTTTGATTCGTTTTTTACTATTCTTCTGACAAAAGATATAAGCTCGAAGTTTTCCAATGGAGTCCATTGCGTTTTGGAAGAAGAAGCGTTTGCGTTTGCGAAGTGGAATAATTTTTTCATCATCCCTTAAATTACCACCTGAAAATTTGTTTGTGTGTAAATAATTTCGAAGTCATGATACCTTTATCACAGTTGACATGCTAGAAAAGAGGAAATTTTCACATTTTAGAACGAGGGGGGAGACTTTTATTCGAAGCGTTCC
>BGPR01000138.1:0-33898 GCA_013235015.1 Araneus ventricosus | reverse complement strand
AAAAATTCTAGAAATTTCTAAAAACTTGTTGCTGTTAATTCCTGTACCTTCATGGAGGAGCTAGAAGAAGATAAGAAGATAAAAACCGGTGAAACGGGATTTCTCACTTTTGGTTGGAGTCAAATTGACACGTGTGTGTGCTAACGTTTCAGATTAATTTAACATTATGGCTATAAGAACGAACGAAAGTGCGCAATGGAGAAGAAAAGAATACAGAAAAGGAGGAAAAAAGGATATAAGTTCGACTTTCCTTTTTCTTATTAAAAATCACATTTTTATCTTAAATACAAGTTATTTGTACGAAAAAATATTCTTATACTTCGACCATATTTTATTTTTGGACAAATAGTCAATAAAATAAGGATTAAGTGTCTAACAATTTGGGGTCAAAATGACCCCGTTAGTGTGCTAATGTTCCAAAAATGGGTGTGATAAAGGGCTAATTTTTAACATGATAATATTTTCAGGTTGGTATGCCATCTGTAAATTGCGCAATGCGTGGAACTTAAACCGTTACGTGAGAAGAAAACAAAGGAGACGTGAGAAATAAATAATTGCTATAAGTAAGGTTGCCATACGCCCCGCATATACGGGGCTGTCACCGTATTTCTCTTCGCAGTCCCGTATTACTATTTCTCCCGTTTCCCAAATTGATGAATGGAAAGAAATCGAACGTACTATTACATTTTTACAAGTAAGAAACATTAATATAGGCAATACTGAGATTTTATTCGAGCAGTTTGGATATCTAAAATATTATTTTGAGAAAAATAATTCCAACCAAAACTGCAAATCAACTACGAAATTGAAAATTGAAGATAAGTGTTTTGTAGATGCAAAGTATATTGAGCAGAAGTCATGTCTAAGAAAGCTGTGCTAACACGTATTTGCCATTCCAGCCCATAATGCAAGTGTGGAGAGAACGTATTCCCTAATGTGGACTCAATGATCACACGAAAGGAACAGGTAGTTGGAGACAATTGAAGAAATTTTTATTCACCATTTATAATTTTAAAATGATATTAACATTAAATACCGCTATCGGTATTTTTTTAAATCTTTCTTTCGTAATCATCGCTATTTTAGAGTAACTAAAGCATGTTTAAGTAAATGGTCTGATCTAGCTAATCGCCAATCTAGTTCAGTATTCGAAGATATTGTTATAATGTGATTTGAGTTAACTCTATACTCTTTAACATGCATGCAATTTAGGGTTGCCATACGTCCCGTATTATATTACTACCCGTATTTCACTACTCAGTCCTGTATTACTATTTGTCCCGTTTTCTCTTAAACTGAGTGAAACACCGGACACACAATGGTCGGACGTAAGAAACATGTTGTTAGTGGAGACTACTGAAGAAAATTTGATATTTCATTAGAATTTTAAAATGGCTTGCGCCCATTTTTATAATTATGTCAAAGAAGAAAATGATATAAATAAGAAAGTAAAATCAACTTTAAAATATGACTAGGCTAAAAAGGATTGGCCTTCCATCTTTTTTTATTATTCTACGTTTTTATTTTATTAGATTGCTTAAACTTTATTGATTTTTCATCAGAATAAAATAAGCCATTACTTGCCCACCTTTTTCATATTTTATATATTTAGCTCGAAATCTTCCCGCATCAGTGCTTAGCAATTATGGCAACCCTAGCTATAAGACAGATTGACGGACAGGCTGACATTCTTTCTGTAAACTGCGTGATATAAGGAATCAAAAAGCGCAGAGTTCAAATGCTGATGCAATCAAGACAGACTAATTAAGCCTAAAACATTATCATGCTGCGATGTTTCGCAGTAGAGCTTCGAAATTATTTTCTTTCCTCAGATGTCCTTTATACTTTTAAAATTTGTTCTAAAGTAATACCACAATAACATGTCCTCTGTTGCATCTATCTGACGAACGTTGTTGCAGAACTAAGCAATCATTAATCAAGATCAAGGACCTTCAAAAAAAATCTACAAAATTAGTCTTAAGTCTTCTAAAATACATCGAAATCAATTTAATATTTCTTCCGTAAATGCAATTAATAAAATTTCTAAGAAATGAGGTTTCAAGAGGCATAAAACACAATTTTAAAAATGATACAATTTATCTGAAGTGACAAGTTGTAATGTATTAATCTCATAATGAGATGAATCTTCTATTTCTATAATATTCCTTTACTCGAAATTTTGGATTTTCATTGTACAGAATTTAAATTTAAAGGCACTGTTATAATTTGAAAATTATAATTAATAAATGTTTGTCGACAGTTATGAATTTTTCACAAACAACATAAAATTTAATGTCCTCTTAAAATCAGCGCTAAACTCCTGAATAAAATTTTTAGCCTATCCATCAAATACTCGAGCAATACATTCGCATCACGAAGTAGCAATATGTAAATTCGTACAAAAAAAATCAAGGAAATCATTATTTCATTTAACAATCATATCAACATAGCAAGATCCTGCAGCTTTATGTTTATCTTTGAGAATTCTAAATAATTATATCCAAAAACTAAAAATGCTGTTTTTATTCTCATAAAATCACAAAAAAGAACAAATTAGCTTATCTTGTAATAACAACAATTATATCCTATTTAATTGGCCAGGAAGCCTAAAAACTCGCAATTCCCTAGAGAATACTTCAAATAATTTGATAAACGAGATTATTCGATTAAAAAATGCGCAAATGGCGTTTCATATTCCTGAAAATAATCAATGTTTACACCTAAGAGGATTATAAGAAGAGAATAAGCATTTTACGAAAACAACGGCACAACCCAAACAAATGCAAGGACAGGAATGTTTATCCAGCTGCTTTCTTCTTTTTCTCCTTCCCGCTCTTTCGTACATTTAATCGCAAACGACTTTTTCTCGAAAGACCTTGCTTTCTTTCAAATACATGTTTTAAAAAAAGCAAATGAAGTAATTCTTTTAAGATCTTAATTCTTTGGTGTGCCGTGGTTGTATGTATTTTTTTTATTATTATTTTGATTCTTTTTCCCGAAAAGGAGATATTTTCTGTTGACAACTGCTAGAACCGAATGGACGGATGAAGTTTCTTTTTCCATGCCAAAATGCGATTGGAAAAAGGGATCTGGCATTAATTTTATTTTCAGCGAAACCCGACGTCATTGCAGAGACCATCCTGTAAACTTATCCTTGAATCATCGCGTTTTGGGCTATCGAAGAAACGTGTGAATATATTCGAAAAAGAAAATTTATTTTTAAACCATTTCTCATTTTTGTTTATTTGCTACTCCTTTAAACTCTGTAAGATTAACAGGTGTTAACGGATTTTTCTTCTATTTAAGGACCAAATACAAAGATATTCTTGTTATTTTGTGTGCGTTCTCATGCTGTGTAAAAATGTTGAAGGGAAATTTAAGATTTTAGCTTAAGAAGGGAAGCAGCAGTTTATATATTTTCAAAAAGATAGCGTTAAGATATTTAAAACATACAATTCTTCTAAACGAGAAATCTTTTTTGTACTGTAATAAAAATAGTTTGAAGCAAATATAGGCAAATTGAATCGAAATTTAAGATGAGCCTTTTCATATCTAAGCTGCGAAATTTCCCAAAGTTGCATATAAATACGTCTAAGCTAACTCGCTAAAATTAAAAATGAATTAAAATGCATTTAATAATATCTTGCCAAATTGCATGACAAAAAGAGTTTTTTAAATCAAAAATTTAAATAAACTGTTTAAAAATTTTTAAGTACCCAGGGAATTTAATTTAATTAAATCGTTTAACATATTTTATAAGAAAAGAGTAGATATGTTTTTGCTTTGTATTCCGAGGCTAGTAACTAAGTAATCTGGTCTGTAGGAAATCAAGATTATACAAAGATAGACAAAAATAAATAAATAAAATTAAACTCAGAGTTAATCTGGACTAAATGTAATATGTATATTGTTGCAAAAAATCTTTTCGTGGGTGTATGGTGTACGCAGTCCAACACGCAGGATAATGGAGAATGAAGGTTTATTTACAAATATACAGGAAAACGCGTAGCACAGGTACAGGAAACAATAGTTCTTGCACAGATTACCAATGTAAATAGACAGCAATTCACAGGTAATAACAGTTCAGCACTTCGATATTTAGCAACACAAACAATCAGCAAATAACTAGTAACGACAATAACTGCACTTTCAATAGCGCTCAGCTCACCAGCTTCCTAGCTCGCACTGCAGAAGAAACTCTAAAGTCGTTTCCAATGGATCAACACTGCTCCTCTGATCCAGGCGCCGTCTTTATTTCCTCTCTCCGACAGGCCGTGACGTCACATGGAGTTTTCTCGTGTTTTCCCTTTCCTAATAGAAATATAGAGAAAAGGGTTGCATTTTCTGTAATCATCTATTTGTCGCCAAGGTCGCCAAAATGGTCGCCAAGTTCGTCGCTAAGTCAGGGATCCCGGAACAGGCGCTTTCTGTCTCTCCATGCTTAATTTCTAAAACTCTCTTATCAACCATCAGATTAACATTGCTGGGAAGCGACTTTACATGTTCGTAACAATATGTATCCTGTAATGTAAATATCAATTTATTAATAATATTATTCCTTTATGATACTACACATGTGCACATCTTTGATTCGTGTAATTTTTTATATTCGCTTCACTTGCGCTAGTAATTATGAAATACCGGTTTGTATTTCCCAAATAGTCTCATAATTTGTACATATATGTGTGCATTCGTCTGATTTTTGAATTTACTGCTCGGTTTCCCAAGCAATTACTCTCTGTGATTCCAGAAAAATTTATCTGAACTGAATTTAAATAATGAATATTAAAAAAGTTTTTAAACAACGCTTTTAACAATGCATTAAAAAAGAAAATAATAACTTTTTCTCAACAATCTGGAGGCTAAACCAAAAATAGGAAAAACGGGATGTGCAGGTAGAAAAGTTGTAAGTAAATTAGAATTCTAATCACATTTATAATATATTTTATATGATGAATGTTTAATAACATTTCGTTTCTTATGATAATCATTGTGGTTTCATATATTTCTCCTATTGTTTTCAGCGCCTCACGCTTTTACGATTTTTGTTTTGACCTCTAGATTTTTGAGAAAAAGTTATTTTTTTTTTTTAATGCATTGGTAAGAGCGGTTTTTTAAAATATTTTTTCATATTTGTTATTTTCAAGTTTTTAATCTTTAAATTATGTCATAATTCAGCATTACAAATATTTTGGGATCTTAGAATCAATTTTTCATGAACTAATTCCAACAATTATTTTATTGAAAAGAGCTCTAAAATTATTGAAATATTGAATTGTCATCTAGACCCAATGAATATACAAAATTTCAGATATATAATACATCAGGCAATGAGTGAAAAATCCATCGCAAAATTCGAACTTAAATCCATTGTTCTTCAATTAATTTCAGAAATAAAGATATATAATAGAATATACTTATTTTTATTTTTATTGCAACATTTAAATTACTGTCTAAAATATTTTAGTTGTCAAAAATACTATAGATGGCGCCACTGAAATCTACAGAGTACAAACGTAATTTTGCGATTTTTTTAAAGAATTGATAATTGAGAGCTCTAAAATTATTAAAATATTGCATTGTCATCAAGACCCAATAAATATATAAAATTCCAGAACTCTAGTGCATTAAGAAGTGAGTGAAAAATCGATCACAAAATCCCAACCTTACATAAATATATACGTACAAACATGAAACATTTCGAACTTAGTAAAAGCGTTTAAAAACTCTTTAGCTCAATCATTAACAATAGAATTCTAAAACCTACGTATCCAGAAAGTGTGGGCGTGTGTGTTGTTGCTTCCAAGGAAGTACTTCTGCTTTTTGGCGAGTTCTATCCATTTTCTGTTGTCACATCCAATCTATTTGATTATAAATTTCAAATCTAAACTGGAAATGCTTTATACGTATTGTTTTCGGCAGTTTTGTTTATTTAGAAATGTAGAGAATTTCCCGAAAATCAGATTTCTATGCTGAACACATCAAAACTTCAAAACATATCCAACCTGAAACATAATTTATTATTTCCAGAATCATTATTTTATTTTATGTGATTATTAAAGCTTCCGTTACCAGAACTAAAATAGAAACCTTTTTATCATCTTCAGTTGCTTGTATAAAGCAAGACGAATTGCTCTCAGATTCTTCACAAATACTGTCTGCGAATGCTTTTAACTGTGACAATGAGGTAATAAAGTCCAATTAATATTCTGTATTTCTTCTATGCACAAAGATCATCTATAAAGAAAGAGAGTTATTGTTATCCTGAATTTTATTAAATCACTCTATGACAATTAACAATAGTTTCCACAAGGATGAAACCATTATTTTACTTTTTATCTTTGTGCATTTTGCGAATTATATTAATTCAATTCTTACGAAGAATTTAATTCTTATTCATGAAATAAACTATTTATTTAATCTACTTTACAGACTATTAAATGTCAGAAGTTTTGTATCTGGTAAACAGAATTTTTCAATTCTGTCGTGTGAATTATATCAGTATACAGACTGTGTGCTTTTCTTTTAAATGCAATATTTCCGATTTTCAAAGAAAAACGTAGAAATTGGAGAAAAGCAACAATTATGATATCATATAATCCAAATCAATTTACAAAATAAGTAAGTGAAAAGATGTCAAGAACAGTTTGATCGTTTATAAATTTATCTCTTTCGTGTTCGTAAACTTTTATGGGGCTGTATATCTGCTCGAGGTTAGATAATTCACAACTGCTATAGATCATCAAATTTAAAAGATATTTTACATACTGAAAATGCAGTAGGAAAATTAACACGTTGAAACAAAATATTCGACTCAAACATGTTCTGATACTCTTTTGAAGATTTCAACACCGAAAACACGTCTTTTACACAATGAATAATAATAGTTAAATTGCATTTTTAGAAGTTCTGATCCTGAAACATGAATGTAATTTTAAAATTACAGAATTCAGAATTAAAAAAATCCTTAAAATTACAGAATTAAAAAATTACCATTACATTGTATTTGGTATTGCTGAAGATAGATTATCTGCTATAATGCCAAAATTAAAGTAGTGCAAACATTACAGGGGCAATCATGTGGTCAGTTGAGTCTTTTCTCGTACAGTTTTTTAATTGAAAAAATATGTAATGTACTTTAGAATCCGTCACGTAATTTAATGCTCTTTAATAATATGTGATGCATTTTCTCAAGGCATTTTTGGTTCCAGTATTAATTGTAAGATATTTCATGAACTTTGCTATAAAGAAATAAGGCCATTATTATCCGTAACATCTTCATGCGGTTATTCTTTCAAAAATCATGAACAGTTTTTTTAATTTCAATCCTTATTTCCCCCTATCTCATTATTTTTTTAACTTTGAAGTGACCATTTCATCAAAAAGACAAAGAATTGGAAGGGACTGTTGTCAGGGAAATATGAACTTGGATATAACTGCAGTCAGAGAGGGTAAGTTTAACCTTTTCACTAGCAGGCACAAATATGACGTCTCAGCTTAATTACGTACGGCTAAAAACTTTACCACAACCATTGCAGTTTTAATTTTAAATAAAAAAAAAGGCCGTGTTAGCCTCAGGTGTCTTACAATAGAGAAACCTTAATTAAAAATATCGAAGATTATATCTGTGTTATCTGATTATATATGTGTTATCTTAGGATCAAGCTTGAAACATGATTCGTTGGAAATCTTTTTCGTTTATTGTGTCTATTAATTGAATTGTAATTTCATTGAATTATCATCAAAATTATCTAAGAAACCTGAAATTGTAAACCAAAACTACTCCAAACTACTACATTTTTTATCTTCAGGCTGATAGTTATTCCTAAAATAATTGTTACTAGATCTGAAGTCTCTCATAAAGTACAGATTACAATTAAAATCTGTAAAAGTATAAAATACACTTCACATCTAGAATTGCAGTAATATCTAGACAGCTCCACTGAAAGATTTTAGACGGAAAATATGTAGATTATTAATTAAATAATGAAGAAATAATGAGAAACACAATTGAGAAAATTTCAATGTTTAATAAAAGAACACAATAATGTAATAGCAGCCGTTTCGTTTTAAATGAGATCGTAGATCCAATAATTTTTTGGTAATCACTTTGCAGTTCCATTGTCGCAGACTACTTGTGGGAATGATTTTCAGAACGTTGGATTGGTCCAGGAAGATCGATTCCATGGTACGGTTCTCCGACATTACTCCTTTAGATTTTTTTTTCATTCGTGGCTTGTCAAAGTACGCGAGTTCAAGCGAAGTCGCGATATTAAACCCTTAAATCTCGCGCCCATCATATTGACGTGCATCGAATTATCGCATGTTCAGGCTTATAAACTAAAATTTAATCATTAATTAGCTTTATAATTTGACACAAAATTTACGTAGGATCCATAAGCATCTCGAGTATTCTATGCCTTCTTAGATGAATGAAAACGACAGCCCCTTTCCGAAACAGTAAGGTCATCTTATTTGATAGCAAAAAAAATCCTTAAGGGATTACCCAGATAGCACGCAAGTTTGCAGCAAGTTTGATTTTGACTTGATATTTATTTCCTTGTCACTGCAAAATTTGACGCGTCAAACTTGAAACGAACTTGTAGCAAGTTCGCTGTGACAACTAGCGCCACCTCCATTGCAAATCAAACTTGCAGCAAATTTGCAAAACAAGCTTCATGCAAAGACAGTACAAAGAGATAATTATCTTTGTCTCTGTTTTATAAAAGCATCCGATTTTTAATAGCATCTCCTAGACCGTCCTTCGTTTCATTAATTCAATAAATCAATGATAATTTGTGAAAAAACTAACTTTTTTATAAAAAAATATTTTTGAAGCATTTTCCATCTTTTTACTAAATATATCACTCGCACTTTAAAGAAAACTATATCGCCTTTTTCTTAATGTTGAAATTTTAACGTTTATAAACAAAATTAAATCTAAAAAACAGTCAATGTTTGTTGAAAAATAATAACTTAGACATTTTGTCCCATTTTAAAGTACTCTAATTTCATAATTTATTCTACTAGCAAAACGTAGTTATTATCGGAAATCGCTCTCTTTGACTTCAAATCATATTCTCAACTCAAAAAATTAATGAAATCAAGAGAATAGTTTAAAATAAATCGTATACGAATCGAATGGAACGAAGTATTAGCGAAATCTATCTTCTCCTCTCAGAGTTTAACTGGCCCAGTGCAGCAGACTTGCACTGCAAGTCTGCTGTAAATTTGCTGCAAACTAAAATTGCTATCTGGGTAATGACCTAAAACGAAGAATCACTGTGGTCACTGGTAGAACTGCAGTTGAAACGCTCGGCAACGTTTGGTCTGAGATTGAATATCGACTGAAATATGTTAAGAGAGACCATTGAAGCTCGTGGCCAAATTACTGAAAATGGAAACTGTCATTAAAGAGAACTGTCTGATACTTCCTTTAACAGGAAGTATTAAACGTGTAAGAACACTAATTTGTTTTTCTTTTATTCAATCCTGAAGTTAACTTAGTGGTTTGTTAGCACCCTGTATTTTGCCAAAGCCATAACTGTTAATGTATATTTTTCCAAAGCCCCTACAGAAAGAAAAAGTGCAAAATATTGCATTAGTATTTCGATATACGAAAAATATTTCTGGCTAGAAATCATTAAAATCTTTTCAGGAGAACACAGTAAACCTTTACAAATTTTTCGCACTGTTTTATTGATTTTGATCTTTTATACCATAGTTACAGAAAAAGTTGAGTATTCTTATCTAAAAAGGCTAATGAAATAAAAAGTACGGTTAGAAAACTGCATTTGAATTAAAATGCATAAAATTGGAGTTTGCTTTAAGAAATCGAATTGATTTCTTTCATAGCCCAATCATTCAAGTCGCACTTTCTAATGAATAGAGTTGAATTCATTTAAAAAACCTCTAACTCTATAAACAAATCAGTAGGCTTAGAGAATTTACCTTATTGAATAGATAATAAAAAATTTAATTTTGATGCTTATTGTTCCAGAAAGTTCATTAAGCAAAAGATTTCTTTATAGAATCATAATTAAATTCTTACTTACAGTTGTATGGTTAATTAAATGTTTTCAAATAACCAAATAAGAAAGATTATTGTTCATTGTTTTAATGTGAATTTATAAATACAGTATGAGTTTATTACAAAGCAACAAAAACGGGGAGGGTTTTTTTTCGTTATTTGAACAGTGGAATTAATTCACACTCACGTAAAACACCTCAATTACAAAACGAGTTAAATTTTGGGGTTCACTAATCCTCTTACTGGAAGATAAAAGGACCTGAATACATAGTAATTTATAAATTGCATTTAGATTATAAATGATAGACCTTAGTTTAAGTTTTCCATGTGACAATGACGCCTATATATGACGTAGATATGATCATCTAGTTAATAATAAAGATATATCTAGATATTTTTCTTAAAATATCTTTAAATTAGCACAAAAATGTTATTTAGTCAAATTTGGTAAAAATTGTTGGCAAATAAATCAAAGTTGATAATTGTCTGTGAGCTAACCCTATATTCAGAACTCAGCTTTTGTTACTCTTTATCTCATTTCCAAGTAACAACTTCGGAAGTATGAATAATTTCCTTTTCAACTAATATCGCTGATTGTATGAATAAAAAAGCTGTTTTTTATTCTTATTGTATATGTATGTTGTAGCTAAAAATCCTTTAAATTTATAGAATCATAAATTCATTTTAAGTAACATAGAATACAGATATGAGAATTTTGAAATTTAAACGTTTGACAAATATTGATGCTTCCGAAATGTTAGATATTTGCTGATATACCCATAGTTTATGTTTGAAATATTTATAAAGAACTAATAAAAAAGGTATAAAAGTTAAGAATATAGCATACGAATTCGATCTTATTCAATTCAAATATTCAGAATTTGAAATAAATAAATAGAAAGGATTTAGTTTCACTATTTTTAAGCCAGAAATGTTTTGAAGATTTGAATGTTGAAAGAACAACCGAAAACTCAAATTCAGTATGCAGACTTTTTTGTTTGTTTATTTCAAATTATTTTTATGAGATCCTTCAAACGATTCAAATCTAAACAAGATTTAATGTATCATATATCTTAAGCCTAACTTTTTGGAAAGATATAAAGATGTTTACTTGCTTTTCTTCAATATTTTTTTCATCACTGCACGGTACCTTTTCACAGAAGCTGAGCTGAAAAACTTAAATTCTTATTTAGCTGTTTTCAAATTTTCTTTCACAAAAACTGCAACATGAAAAACGCAAACAAGAAAACGTAACAGGAATATCCATACATTTTATCCTTCGTCTCAAGAAAAACCCGTTAACACCAGCTAATCTTATAGACAGTAAAAGAAAAGGGTTGAAAAAGCGGAGTAAATAAATAAAAATGGAAAACCTTTTAAAAATTTCCAAATGATTGCAGGCGTTTTCCAAAAGTCCCAAATGCGTCGGTTTTAGGATAAGTTTAGGCGATGGTACCTATAATGACGTCGAGTCTCGGTTAAAATAAATAGCGATGCTAGATTCCTTTCCACAATGACGTTACGGAAAAAAGGAACTCTATCCATATATTGAGTTCTTGCATCTGTCAACAGAAGATATCTCTCCTTTTCGTAGAAAAAAGAATAAGAATAAAGGAAAGGGATATACAGCCACGAGACGCTAAAGAATTAAGATCTTAAAAGGACTCCTTGATTTTGTTTCCTTTTAAAACAATTTATGAGGAAAACTTTTTCGAGAAAAAGCCGTTCGCGACGCAATGTTTAAAAGTGCGCGTAAAAGAAAGAAAAGAAAATTCCGATAATCATTTGTTTCTGATGTATCGGTGCTTTCTTAAAACACTTGACACTGTTGATATAAAAGTGTAAATGTTGATTATTCATGAAATATATATTTCCTTTTGAATTTTTTTAAAGGATGGGGTCGTTTAATTTAGAGGATTTGATACTTTTTAGGCTTGCCATCAAATTAAAAATAAAGAATTAATTATGATTAGTAAAAATAGCAAATATAATCTAAATAATTTTCTTCTCATTAAGTCTATGAAAGCGAAAGTGAGATTTTTATTAGTTATATCAAGCTGATTTGAGTTTCTATAACCTTCTGTGATTGAAACTATATCGCAGAAATCGATTAAAGACCCTAATCGAGGTGTAGGTTCATGTTTTGAGGAAGGGAGAATTCTGCCTAAACTAAATCTTTCCTATCGAATGTCGCGATTACGAAAGAAAGTCACAGACGATGAGTACTCACTGATTGAATACATTATTGTCACGAAGAGAGCAACTCTTTCAGTCACAAATCTTATAAATTCGATTGTAACTAATTTCCTAAACACAGTGGTGTAGCGATCGAGGGTCAATGGGGGTATTGATGCCCTGGGCACCAACTTAAGGGGGCGCCATGGAGTCAAAAAATTACTGTGTTTTTGCATTTATTAAAGTAAAAAATGATGATGGAGCGTAAAAATAATACCCTACTCTGATGCCATTTACGCTAGTTATGCCATTTATGATGTCTGGGGGAAAAATATTATATTCTTATCCTCTCTACGCCACTGGCCATAATGGCAAAACGCTAATGCACTTATTTCAATTTTTAAAGTGAAATACAATGAGGTGGCGAATAAATGTCCCAGGCACCGTTTTCACAAACTGATGATGACGGGGTGTGTGTGAAAAAAATCATATTATGACCCGGCTGCTATTTATCCTCGATACGCCATTGGCCGTAATGGCAAAACGCTAATGCACTTATGTCAATTTTTAAAGTGAAATACAATGAGGGGGCGAATAAATGTCCCTGGCACCGCTTCACAAATTAAGGCGCTGATGATGACGAGGGGGGGAGAAAAAGTCATATTATGGCCCGGGCGCCACTGACCCTAGCTACGCCACTGCCTAAACACTCAAAACTTCGTGGTATATGCCTTTTGGGGGAAGGGGGTTATCCGGACATGGAGAGCGAACAGGTGCTTAAAAAGGCCTTACCTGCTGTAACATAATGAGCATTATCTCTGTGCCTTGCCGTTCGAAACATTGCGTACCACTATCTGTTTCCTGCATGCACAAATTAAACCAACACTTAACACGACCTGCGGATCTAAACAATCAAGAGTAGTTTAAAAATTTTTGAAAAAATGAAAGAACTCTTTCGAGGTTCTGGGATGCATACAGAATAAGTGATTTAGTTCTCAGTAGTCTGTCACAGTGACTGACAGCGTTCTCCTTTTTTAATTTCTTACTGGCTGATAACCCAGCAGTACTCGGGATCCATATTTTTAAACATACCTGCTTCCCGATTTTTTTTCCTTCAAATATTGTCTCTTACTTTCCCGAACAAATCTAAGTCTCCTTTGAATCATTTCTTGATGAATTAGAACTTTCGAATCTAGCCTTTTTATTACCTTATAAGAATATGGTTTGAATTAGAACGCGAGAAATTTTGGAAAAGAAAATTTATTTAAAATTTTTCATTAATATACCGTATAAAAACTAATATTTAGGTTTACAATGAACCATTATACTACAAAAAATTTTTCTGGCGGTGTTGATTATAAATTAAAGAACAAAAAAATTTTGAACGCAGAAAATGTTAATAAAAATATGTGGTACAAAATAAAACATGAAGAGACAATAAATGAAAGGAGAAAAATGAAAGAAAACAATTTTTTCCGATGTTTACAAATTGAAACACCGTAGCATACTATTTCGCCCCGTGCCAAAAATGGTTTGCATAAGAAAGGCGTTTTCGGAAATTTAAAAAATTGATAAAAATCATGAAAATTACTCAGAAACTTCAAACTACTTTTTTTTAATCGGGAAATTTCGGACTTTACAATGATATAAAAATTACGGTTCTCCGATGAGAATATATGCAGAAAATGTTTTGACTATAGGCAGGCGCTTAACATTAAATAAATAAAATCTGATTTGTATTTTTAAAAATATTTTTACGGCCTTAGCTCTCTCTTGTGCTTATCCATCACTGTGCCAAATTTGGTCCCGTTTTTCAAATGTTCTGGGAGTGCATAAACAGAAAAAGAAACCAATATACATACACAGAAAAGAAGCCAATATACATACACTGAAAAGAAGCCAATATACATACACAGAAAAGAAGCTCGTTTATATATACATAGATGATAATGTCTCTGTGGCCATTATATCTATATATGGTGTTTAATTGGTTTAATTTAATTATTTTTAGAGTTTTCTTTCTGTTTTGTAGTTGGTCCGCATTTATTCGAGTAGGTTCGTGATGCTGTGTGGTTCTGCAATTGTTTGCCATCGTTGGATTTCATTTGATTATCGATTCTGTTTTTAAGGTTTATTTAAACTTCTAATTTCGTGTTTGATTTCAAGTTTCCGCTCGTAATTCTGTGTTTTTACTCTGAGGTTTTTTAATTTTGTATTTTATTCTGTGATTTTAAATCTATATTTCTTTCCCAATTGACCCATATCAAGCCTCCAAACTTATGGGTAGGTGGATTCGATGTGGATTTTTAAAAAATGAAGCATACCTACCATTAAATATCTTCTCATCGTATGACTGCCGAAACAAGCTCGGCGTTTCTGTGCACAGGTTTACTCAAAACAATTGCCGGTTTCAATTCAAATTCATTCGTTGTTCAACATTCCAACATACGAAATAATCAAAAGCTATCACATATATTCTATGAAAAACACATTTATAGCAAAACCTATGTTCTTATAGGTATTGTCTCTTGGTAGAATGCCTTACGAAGTTTGCAATACACTGTCGCATAAATCAGAAATCACCACTGTCATTTCTTGGCACTCCTCAGACATAGTCCCCCTACATTTATAAAACACATACGCATATTTCCAATATCAAGATTTATATCAGGTGAGTAAGTCAAACGGGTGATTTTGTTAACATGAAACAATAATCTGTATAAAGGTAAGAAATCGACGGGAGGCTGTCTCTGCGAAACGGCCGCTGGGATTGAGGGGCGTATTTAGAGGGATGACTAACCAATCATTACTTACCTTACTCAACTGTGACTTTCTGTGACTAAAGTATCTCTATGTGACTATTAACTCTATAGTCTATAGTGACTATTAGTCTAGTGTGACTGTGTGACTCTATCTACGTAAAATTTCTTCTTTATTTTCACCAAATTTGCAACTCGACTGTGACTAAACTGTAATTACAAATTCTAAAATTATTTTTGTAATCTTTAACTTCTACCTTTCTCTGTTACATGAAAGCAAAACCAACTCTCTATGTTATTTGGTTGCGGAGCTATAAGCGTTTAACTTTCGTACGAAATTCGACGTAATTCAACAATTCTTGATTAATATTTCGCGCGATCGATGAATGAATTGCCTTAGTCTGCGTGCGCGCGCATCGATCGCTGTGACGGCATCAAAATGTTTCGTGATTTTCACCAACTTTGCAGCTCGACTGTGACTAAACCGTATTTCCAAATTCTAAAATTCTTTTTGAAATCTTCAATGACTACCTTCCTCTGTTAAATGAAACTAAAATCAACTCTTTGTGTTATTTGGTTGAGAGACTATAAGCGTTTAACTTTAACACAACGTAATTCAACAATTCTTGAGTAATATTTCGCGTGAACCTCAGATCGATTAATAGTCTTAGTCAACATGCATGCGCATCGGTCACTGTGACGTCATCAAAATTTTTCGTGATTTTCACCAACTTTGCTGCTCGACTGCGACTAAACCGTAATTCAAATTCTAAAATAATTGTTTTTGCAATCTTCAATGGCTACCTTTCACTGTTAAATGAAACTAAAACCAACTCCCTCTGTTATTTGGTTGCGGAGCTATAAGAGTTTAACTTTAGCGCGAAAATCGTCATGATTTTTTCCTTTCCCGACACATCGTTAGACCACCATGGAGAGACGCAATTCTACGTCAAAATCCGGAAATGGTTTTACCTGGAAAAAAATCGCCATCATTTACTTTAGAAACAGTGTTTTTTGTGTTTAATAAAATAAACTTATGGATATGCAATATACATACAACGCGAATTCGTTGTGGAGGCTATTTTAAAACGTCATGATAATTAAGTTCTTGTTATTTTAAAATTACTCTGTTCTCTCTGAACATGAAGGAATTCTGAGATTTTCCGTGAAAACTTAAGTAAATATAAAGGCTTTTGAACCTCGCAATTCGAAGTAAAAATGTGACTTCCGGAATGTATTGGCTCAGTTTCGGTCTGACATGGTTGAGTTTCGGTGTTGGATGTTCTAATATTGCACTGAATAGGATTTTGTGAAAATCGCTTGATCAGAAGTATTTTATGAAAGCTTCAACAATATTCCTTTATATTCGAATAATTTTTTATTCACATATTAGAATGACGTTGGTAAAATATTTGTGTAAATGTATGTATTTTGACTTATTTTCCAAATCAGTTATCTGTTTCCCTTTTTCTTAGTATTCATGTTTTTTCCAGTTTATTTCACTGAAATCAAAATAAATAATACGAAATGTTTATTAAAAGTAATGAAGAAAAATTTTCACTTTTATATAGTACTTAATAAAAGTTTAGAGGTATATTTAAACAGTCGATTTTCAAAAAAAGTAGGAAGTACTTTTGAGCAAGCTCTTAAAAACATTCTTCGGGTAAAACTGGGTTTTCGTGGTATATATAGCTAAAGACATTGTGGGAAATGTCTGAAACTTATTAGCAGAAATAGAAAAAGCTATTTTTGTATTCCCTATTCATTCGAAGGTATTTGGTTTCAATGGAAAATATATCATTCTGTAATCATTCAACGATGTTTCATTTCGACGTTTTCCGAATATATCCTGAAATATTTTATCATATATAGATATTTTATCTATATATTTTTTATTTCTGAATGTTTTTTATGATTGGAACTTCGGAAAGAACCTCGCGGAAGTTTGAAAAATGATGCTATCGTGTCGAAATTGAAGCACGGGGCATGTTTATGTGAAGGAAGAGTTCAATGGTCTTTGAGACATTTTAAAGCTCTGTCTGAAAGCGTATTTTCGGTCTATTTCTGTTTTTGGAGACTTCAGAAACCTCTTACTTTTGCTCAAAATGTTTATAAGTATTAACAAAAGCTTCCTTTAAATGACGAAATAAATTTCCGTGAAGAAATTAAGTTTTATTTAAACATGTTTCATTCGGTATTTTAAGAAATTTAAAAATAAATTTTAAAATGATAATTATCTGCGTTTGGATTCACGTTGCTTCAATAAGAGAATAATGATTTTGAATTTAATTGCATATCTATATTCACAAAGCTCGCTTTAGATATACAAATCTGTTAATCATGAATATTTTTCTTAAGGTTTCATATAATATGCAGAAAATGGATATAAGTTTAACGGATTTCTTTCTATTTATGCATAGATACAGGGATCCCACTTATATCCGTTATATATATATATATATATATATACTCCCCTTAACTTCTAAACTTTGACAGCTTAGGCAGTAAAGTTGATGTCGAGGTATAGAAAAAAGGCTATGCGCTACTCTGTGATACAACTTACAACGCCATCTATCGGCAAATTTTGGAATTAGCGGTCCTATCTCGAAAACGGTACATAAGGAAAAAAGTAAATTACAAAAATGTAGAGCGTCTTCGATTTAGTACGAAAAGACGCCTTGAGTACAATAATGCTAAGAACAAAACGTGCAAACTGCGCATTTGTTTGCTCGCATTTTCGGAAATTTTGACGTCATATGACACGAATAAAAGGAGAAAATGTTATTTTTTTCGGGCAAAAAATCATCCCATTGTACTTTTTCTTGTAGAAATAATTCAAACAGCAGGTGTATCGGCCTTTCCTCCAACATTGCAGGACGTATTACTGTTGCTTGTGTTTGCGCACAAACTATGCTAAAACGCATGCAAAGTGAAATTTAAACAAGGACTAAAATATGCATTGCAGATGACGGAGAGCACTTTGAACACCGAAAATAAAGGTATCTTGTGATAACTAATTGTTTTTCCTCGTTTTAACCCGTTTAGAGTTTACAGTTTCGGAAATCGACAACAAACAAATGTGCAATTTAAACATTCATTTTTTTCTTATTAATGTGTACAAGGTATCTGTTTATACTAAGTCAAAGATGCTCTACAATTTTGTAATTGACTTTTTTCCCGTATCTTGTACTGTTTTCGAGATAGGACCGCTAATTCCAAAATTTGCGGATAGATGGCGTTTTAATTTGTATCATCGAGTTTCGCATAGCCTTTTTACTATACCTAGACACCAACTTTATGGTCTAAGCTGTCACCGTTTAGAAGTTAAGGGGGTTGTGTAACGGATATACGTGGGAACCCTGTATATTCAAAAGACAAATATTTTAAGAAAATCCCATTCGGGGTATTTTACTTCTCTTGATTCAATAGAATCTATTATCTGTTTTTGAAACAAAAATTTGTCAATGCTGTAATGAATTACCAAATTACGTAGAAAGTTATAAAATTTTAATGATAGATAAAATTTATCACTTAATCTGTTATATCTAAAAAGAAACTGTATCAATTGAATCTCATCAAATATTGACTGTCGTCTTGGCCACTCGTCAGATATATGTTTATTTGACCTACAGAACATGGATAAATTTATAATTTTTTGGTCTGGAAACACTTAAAAGAAGTAAATTTATGTATATTAATTGACTCTTTTATTGTTTATTCATTTATTTGCCTCCGCCGGTTCAGCCTACCCAGAGGGTGTAAGGCACTGACACGGACGGCGCGCAGTAAAAAATAACAGCAAAATAGAAAGAAAAAGCATTACATCAAATTATAAAACATAACAAGAAAACTGAATTACACGGCATTAAAAAAAATCAACAACAACAGCAAAGGTTCTATGAGACAAAGGTTCATCAGAAGACAAAGGAAGAGCAAGTGACAAAAAATCATGAAACAAAACCAAATATTAATTTATAATGAAGTTTATATCAACATATCATCAAATGCATGTATATTATTAATGCATATACCTATATACAGGGTGCCCACTAAAGTCCCTTACCACCGTTTTAACTACCGAATAGCTGCAGCTATCGTCATAAGAGTGGTGTCTAGGCATGGTAAAGTGACTATGCGCTACGGGATGAAACCACTTACAGCGTCACCTGGTAAAAAACGTTGGATTTAGCGTTATTATCTCTAAAACGATACGAGCTAGAGGAAAAAGGGAATTACAAAATTGTAGAGCATAATCGATTTAGTACAAAAGGACACCTTATGATCATGAATGCTAAAAACAGAATGCTTAAAATTCTCCTTTGTTTGTTTGCAGCTTCCGAAACTGTCGTCACGTTCACCTGATCTGACTCCAATGGACTTTTTAATGTGGAGATACCTCAAACAGAAGGTACATGCGACCTCTCCTCCAACATTGCAGGACCTTGAACTACACATTACGGATGCTTGTAGCAACGTGACATCCGCTATGCTAGACAGTGTGCAACGTGAAGTTCAAGCAAGGGTCCAGATGTGCATTGCAGCTGACGGAGAGAAGTTTGAGCGTCGAAAATACAGGTATCTTGTGATAACTAGTTGTTTTTTTCTTTCTAAGAATGTTTTGTCACGTGTGAGTGTAGGAAATCGCGAATTAACAAATACGTGTTTTAAGCGTTCTGTTCTAAGTCCGTCTGTTCTAAGCGTCCACAAAGTGTTTTTTGTACTAAATCGATGATGTTCTACAACTTTTTAATTCACTTTTTCCTCTGTCTCGTACCGTTTTAGAGATAATAACGCTAACTCCACCTTTTTGCACCAGGTGGCGCTATAAGTGGTTTCATCCAGTAGCGCATAATCACTTTACCATGCCTACATATCACTCTTATGAAGATAGCTGCAGCCATTCGGTACTTAAAAGGTGGTAAGGGACTTTAGTGGGCACACTGTATATAACTAAGTGATCACAGAAATGCTCACGCCATTCCTTAGTTTTCAGCAAAGATATGAATGAAGTCAAGTATAGTCTTTCGAAACCTTTTGCCACTATATACCTTATCTCTAGTAGAACTGATTTCCGTGCCTGTAATAATAACGGTAAAGTAGGATGGACTGTTGCGAGAAGCCATTGATTTAATAAAGACTTGATAGCGACTAAACGAAGGCTTTCTTAACTCTAAGAAATATTTCTCACTGCTTCAATATAAGTGTGGACACGAATTTCTGTCTCTGAAACCGGTATCTTTGTAAATAGTATGACATCTTCAAATGTATCTTGAAAATCTCAGATATAAATGTTAATCATTTTAACGACTAACGTGAGTTTCTTTAATTTTACAGCTTCGTAGTAAGATCTAAGGAAAGCATATTTAGAGTCAGTATATGTAAAACGAAAAAAAAAGTTGTGTGATGTAATTTTAAATTGTTCTGTTTCGTTGATACAGCCTGGAAATAATAATCATGCATACCCTCAGTTTGTACATTGCTTAACATTATTTTTATGTTTTGCAGATTTTAGTTCTACAAAACAAAAAATATCAGCCTAAAATTTCGGGGCAAAGAAAATAATGGCCATTAAAATAGCAAGAAAATAATAAAACTGTAATGTGTTTGAAATGATTATAGACTTTTGCGTGTAAACACGAATTGTTGTTTGACTTTGGTGGGACTTTGGAACATTGCTTTACGGAGAATGAGGCGCAAACTTGGATGTTATTCTTGACATGTGACGACTCTCCCATTGGCACCACGAGTACGTGGATGAAAAGCCACCGGATGAATACGCGGCTTGTCGCTTCTCTTTGGAGTGCAATAATGCAGAGGTTGTGTTACCTCGTCCAGTGATATCTCCTACGAGAGGTATCGGGCCATGGTCCGTGATGGCTACTAGGACTCCGGCCTTAGTACTCGACCTATTGTAGCGGCTGTCATTCAAAGTCCCTGGATGCTTAGGCAGGACAGGGGTAAGGCTGTTTATGGTTGTAAGGTGACGACGAACTATCTGGAAAATTAACTCTAGTGTGGTTTCTAAATGGGATGTTAATCTATTATAATTTATCCCTATTTTGAAAAAGGAATTTTGTTACATCAATGGGATAATTCCTCAAAAGTTCTTTTATCGAAGATTTAAAAAGAGTTTCCACAGTTTTTATCTATAATTTTATGAATGAAAAGAAATAAATACAGTTCTACATTTATTTTAAAGCTCATCATACTGAAATTCTAAAGCGGAAATCTAACAGTTCTTGAAAGGAGACATATCAAAATAATATGAAAGTAATTGCTGGTTGCTTAGAGAGTTCAAACCATCCAAAACAGCAAAAACCATTGCATTTTTTTCTGTATGGAAGCATTTCACAGATATTCGGTAATTGAACCTTTCTTACCTCTTATATTCGTATTTCAGCAATATGTTATTCAAACTAAGAAATGTTATTTACCAGCCGCGAACTGAGACCGAAACCCTTGTAGCAAGTATGAATTCGGACACATAAATTCCATCCAGACGGATAACTGACAATGACAATTTTTCTCGAATCTCCAGAAGGAATAAGGCATACCCTGGGGCACCGCATCAGAATGCTAGAAAAAACTTCAAAGGAAAAGCCTTATTAGAATCGCTGGTACGAATATTCTCTTAAAAGAAATGCCGACATTCCAAAGAATTTGAGTTTTTGCAGCCTAACACCTGTCAGGCGAAATCTCCTTTTAAGTAAGATAAAAGTTTTAAAAAGAATCTAGGGTTATTTCTTCTATTTCTTCTTGCAAGGCACGCGCACAGTGTTGCTTCTTTAAGATATGCCTGCATTAATAGGCATCACCTTGTTAATAACAAGTTGCTTTTTTCGCCATTAATTATAATGATACTATTCAGCAACGGATACCAAGACACCACTTTTGTACGATTTTACACCAGAAAGGGGTGTCAGGCAATGAGTCATATGAGCGCATTTCCGGAGTTCTTTGTTAGATCATGCTCAGTAAAATGTAAACATCACCCTAATATTCTTCAATTTCCCCTATTTTGATAAAAAAAAAATAACTCCACCCGGCCTCATGTGCAAAAGCCCGAAGGGTTTTCGAATACGTTGCTAAACAATATTTTAAACGCTTTTTCGGTCAAACAGTGATTATTCGTCGAAAATCATTATTCTTAAAGAAACGTCTGCGCTTGGTTGAAGGGGTAGAGAGAGTTTGTAGAGTCCTTCGGGTTCATAATGTGTTCATGTAGGATAATTTTATTTAATGAATGGTTTGATTTTATTCTTCTTCACACTACGTTCATACAAGCGGAATTTTTTTATGACTGGACTGTTTTTTATTTTTATTCACTCTATGCTCATATAATTCGAATTTTAGTTTAATTATTTTTTGATTTTTATTCTTGATTACGCTACGCTCATGCGAGATAAGTTTCAGCATGTGAATGGTTTATTTTCAATCTTGTACAGACTATGCTCAGTTTCAATTAAAGAACAGCTTGGTTTCATTCTTTATTACTTTAACTTTATTTATGCCAAAATTTTAATTAAGTAAAATTAATCGAAAATTATCTGTCGTCTGCATGATGAAAGAGGTAAAAATGTGATATTCACTTATTTCAATTAAATTTTAGATCTAGACAGTTATCGAAACGTATGAATGCTGCGCTAACTGAGGTTTTTTGCAACTGTGGCATACTTTTTTCCGCTTTATGCTGTAAAACATATGAAAAATGGTAAGTATAATACCTTATTTTACGCTAAATTTTCTCGCATCTAATACTAATTTTTAAAAGGTACAATGAAGTATCAAATTTTATTCAAAATCAGCATTTATTAATCTTACAAGAGCAACACCAGGTACATGGCTCACCGATGCTTTTCAAATTTTGTACGTTTGTAGTAGTGCCTTAGGATAGAGCGCCGCCCCATGCCCCCGTACCTGATGCCTTTACGGCAACCGAACAGGTTGAATGGAAGTGCCTTAGGACGTACAACATACAAGCCATAAGTTCTACAACTAAGTAATTTTCCAGGAAATCGATCGAAAACTTGAGTGGGTAGAATATCAACCTGTTCGCTGCTAATTTAGATCGCGATGGCGGCAGTCGAGTGGTTAGCGTGAGAGCTCCGTACTTGCTGGATCGCCGGATCAAGTCCCACACTGAACGTTTTTAAATATTTTATAGCGAATAATATCGTTTATACGAATGGATATTTATTGAACTTTCAACAGCGTTTTAGCCCATTGCCGTTAGGTAAAATAGAGGGAAAAAATTTATAAAGTTTTTGAATTTTGGTCAAACACTCCTTGGACCTCAAGGATATGAGAACCGAAAAGTTTCCACCCGTCAGAGGGGGGAGCTCCCCCCGGTTAGAGAGAAAAAACTAAAGTAAAGTGGGGTGTTTGGTCAGTTTTTTCTAGATTTCTTCATCCTTACACATTCAATGTTAACATTTGTATACATGAATTGTAGAGCATAAAATTCTGCGTCGAATGAGTACCAACACTATATATTTCGTTGCAGTAGTGCGATTACAAATTCTTAACAAAATTGCAATGATTTTTCAATTTTCAAAAAAAATCATTATTCTTACAAAAGACGACGCATGCAATCAAAGATGCTGCCGAAATAAAGTTTGTATGTGCAAGTATTCACTTTTGTAAGAACATACATATGTCGGTGCAACAATACCAGAGCACTAGTTTGGTATGGAAGTTAGAAGAGAACATAGAAGTAATCCATTGCAATTAGACCAAAAAACGACAAATAGGAGACAAATTTATAAAGTTTTGAAACTTTGGCCAAATACTCTTCTGGCATCAAGGAAACAGGAACTATAAAGTTTCCACCCCTGAGGAGGGAGCTTCCCCCTCATAACCCCCTCGAACTTGCAAAAACCATCAACGCACAAAATGATAGTATACAGCTTATAAAAGCAATTATTAAATTGTTTATTTTTTAAGTGCATTAAATTATTTTCATAAATATTCTAATTATATGTAGCCTCGTGCTGGCCGTGCTTTTCTTACTGAAATTTATTTGAATTAAAAAAATGAACAAAAAAATGAAAGTAAATCACAGAATTATAGTTGTTTCTCAATAATTTTTAATTTGTTAAAGTAGGGAATTAACAAAAGTTTATTTATTAAGTTATTTATTATATCTGCGATATTATTCATGTCACTGACCTTGAATAATAGCTCGCATGCACAACGTCTGGCCGCCTAACAGACATAACAAATGCCAGCCACGTGTTATGTATCATGACACAACTTCAGGGTTCTATGGAAAGGGAAATCTACAAGCAGTACAATTGTTCAACCGCAGTAAATACCTGAAAGATATCCCTGAGATCTTTAATAACCCTAAATCTACTTATAGTGACATTGAAAGAGCAGAATAGAGGTTCATCTTCGCATTGTACAGCAACATGAAAAAAGAGAAAGTAGCTTGAATAAGATGAGGTATGACTGTTTCAATGAACTAGCAGGTCATGCGAGTTCTACTATTCTTCTCTCCAACTTACCTCCAACCACAGAAGCTGCACATCAACACTGCTGTACCACATTCCACCAAGTGCAAACATGGCAAGAAGAGTGTTTGAACCCATCGAACTGGGGATGGAAGTTAGTGAATAAGTCGTTGACGCCCATATATACTATTAAAGGTCCGAGGCCAGCTAAAATAGTGTCTCTAATTACTTGCGGATGTAATGAAGGCTGTGGAAAAAATGCTAAAGTGTCAGAGCTAACCTGCGTTGTACAACTTAGTGCAAGAACTGCCGAGGCGAAAGTTGCATTACTACCGAAGCAATTGACATTTTCGAAGAAGAAGACGAAGAAGATAACGATATCATCTAAGTAAGCAGGAGCAATTACATTATTATACATTATCTATACAGAAATAATTTTAATCATAATTGCATTGCTAAATGAAATGATTTGTATTGAAATGTTGTAGTAAATATTTCTCCCACTTTCGATACTCTTTAATTCTTGATTTATGACTATTTTTCAAATTTTCAGTTTAAAGAAAGTTATGTGTTATTTGATGTTAGAAAAGCCTGTGTTTCAATCTGTGTTACAGGTTTTCGCTTCTAAAATGAAATGAAATTAAATTAAAAAAAGACACTGACTTGTCCACATATACTTTTATGAACATACGTGATTTTGATAGTTTATTAAAACATTTAATTGGCAATTTAAAATTAATTATAGGAAAAAATTAAATATTTTTGATGTTTTTCACAGGAAAATTATGCCAGACAGTTCTGGAGTTATAGTGTTCACATGAACGCGGACAGATGGAAAGACGAACTTCCCGTGGACAGATTTTGTCCAATGTCTGAAAGAAACCTACAAAGTAAGTGTAAAGACCACATACCAAATTTCATCCCTATAGCTCTAATAGTTTTCGAGTTATCGCGTTCACAGACAGACATATTTATAAAATTGTGTTTTCGGACTCAGGGAGGTCTAAAACGCGAGTTCGAATTTTTTGACGATTACAATACTTTCTCCTTGTTCACGTATACTTTGCTTGCTATGTTTCCTTTCTCGTATACTTCGCATACGAGAAAGGAAAAATGAGACAGAAAGAGGATAGCAAGTATAGATATTGTTACAAAGCTATAAAGTCGTTTCCCTGAGATCCTAGACTTGGCGACTTGGCGGCAAAGTTGGCGACTTTGGCGACAAAGGGAATTTTCTAGAAGGACCTCAAACTTTCCACCTATTTCTACTGGTTTCATGAACTTTCTAGAGATTACGTCACTTCCTACGTAATGAAGTCACTTCCTGTTGTAAAGTATAAAGGCAAGCTCTCAATCCAAGAAGAGTCAGTTGGATTTTGATCAGCAAGCAAGCTGGTGAGCTAATGAGAAACCTTTGAGCGCTGTATTGAGATTTAATGATAATCTCTGTTGTGAATTCTTACTAGTGCTGTGTAATACTTGTGCTACATTTCTTTTCCTAGAATGTTTGTAAAATAAAGAGCTTTATTTTTTTAAGTCCTGCTTATTGGATTGCATTCACGTACACCCACAAGACAATTTTGTCACATTTGGTGTCAGAAGTGGGATATTTTTTTATTTTTCCTGTGAATGCCAGGGACCGCACCTTTGACCAGATCGATGGACAAGCAATTTGAAAAGCTGTTTGCCATGATGGCAGAGATGAAGGCTGGACAGGAAGAGATGAAGGCTAGGAAGAGATGAAGGCTGGAGAAACAGAAGAGCTGACAGATTACACAGCTGAATGACAAACAGATGAAGGCGGAGTCAGATGAAGGCTGTCTGGAAGAGATGGGCTGAACAGGAAGAGATGAAGGCTGGACGGAAGAGTTGAAGGCTGGACAGGAAGAGATGAAGGCGGGACAGGAAGATATTAGGGTTTCATAGGCCGGATTGGAGCAGACAATGGAAGCTGGGCAGGAAGAGATGCGATCCGGACAAGAGAGAATGGAGAAAAGACAAGAAGAAATGAAAGGATTGGTTGACGAGGTGAAGGGTGAGGTCCAGAGAAAGATTGATGAAGTAGAGGAAAACGTTCAAATGAAGGTCGAGGACATGAAGAGCGAAGTTAAAGGGAAGATTGAGGAGGTGGAGCACAAAGTTCAAGGGAAGATTGCCGAGATTGAGAGGAGGCTCAGTGAACTCGAAGATAGACCATTCAGTTTCTCGGCAAGTCCAGAATTCTTGCATACCAGACCGACTATAAAATCCTTGATATCTGACGGACAAACATCATGGACAGTCTTCAAGACACAGTTAGACGTCGTCAGCTCTACAAATGGATGGACGGACTTTCTGAAAGCCAGTCAACTTGTGGCATCGCTCCGAGGATCAGCGGCTGAGGTTCTTCAAGGAATTCCAGCTGATAAGTTGACAGATCTAACGACCAGCGAGAAGGCTTTGGAATCCAGATTTGGAGACAGCCATCTGACACAATTTTATAGAACTGAACTGAAAACAAGAAGACAGAAACCAGGAGAAAACCTTCAAGAATTGGCTGCCAATGTAGAAAGACTAATGAGCCTGGCCTACGCCGAGTGCCCTCTGGATGTTCGGGAAAGTTTAGCAGCTCAATACTTCGTCGACGTCATCAGAGAGGAAGACACGCAGCATTCAACCATATTGATGGACGCAAAAGATCTGAAATCATCCCTAGCTTATAATATGAAATATGAGGCTGCGAGAACTGTTTCCAAGACATCCAGACACGTCAGGTCAAGGGAGACGGAGGATCATACGAGTAGAGAAAGAGATGATAAATTTGAGTTCTTCTTCAACAGTCTGGAAAAATTATTAAACAGTAGTGTTTCTGGAAGGAAGAACACTCCTCGGCGAAACCCGAACGTCACATGCTGGAAGTGCAGCAAGAAGGGGCACGTGCAGAGGGAGTGCCAGGCGATTACTTCGAACCAGGAAAACTCTTCTCGGAATAGAGCCCCTGAAGAAGGACCGAGAGTCTCCTCGCTTAGCGGAAAGAAAAATGTACTCTACTTGGAAGGATATATTTGTGGTATCCAGTGTTTGATGTTGGTAGATACAGGTGCAAACGTCACTCTTTTAAGAACAGACTTGGCACAAAAATTGAAGGAACAGCTTATTTACAAGCCTCCTAACATTTCTTTAAAGACCGCCACTGGTGAAAAAACGAAAATACGAGGAAAACTGGATGCATCCATTGAATGTGGCTCGAGAACATTTCATCACAGAATTTACATAGCTGGCATCACCGATCCCTGTATTCTCGGCCTGGATTTCCTTCAAAAATTCAACTTTACAGTAGATCTGGAGAAGAACGAGATACGGACAGGAGGAGAGGAAATTCTTTTGTTTTCAGCCAGTGTACAGCATTCAAAGTCGTGCTCCGTATTGGCGAAAAAGAGAACTATAATACCAGCAAGATCAGAATGTCTTATTCAAGGAGAGTTCCTGGACAGTTCAGATATGCCGTAACGAACTTTCCTAGCCAAGTCTCCCAGAAAGGTGTTCTTCTGGCGGCCACACTCGTTGATTTGGAAATGGAAGCCATTCCCGTTAGAGTTCTGAATTTAAACAATAAACCCAAGATTCTGGACAAAGGAGATATTATTGCGACCTGTGAACTAGTGGTGGATATCGTCGCTCGTCCTCAAGAATTTTCTGGAGCACAACATCTACAGTCAACCTTGGAGAATCTTCAAATACTTAATGAAGAACAAAGAACAGCAGTAAGGAAGTTGCTCAATGAATTTCAGGACTTATTTTCGACCTGTGACGCTGATGTCGGCCGTTGCAATATGACCCAACATAGGATTAATGCAGATGACCATCCACCATTCAAGCAATACCCAAGACGTTTGCCTCTTGCAAGGAAAGAAGAAGCAGAACATCTAGTTAAAGAAATGGTTGACAATGGGATAATTGAGGAATCATCAGGACCTTGGGCTTCGCCTATTGTGCTTGTTAAAAAGAAAGATGGATCAACAAGATTCTGTACTGACTACAGGAAACTAAATGAAATTGCAAAAAAAGACAGTCATCCCCTGCCACGAATAGACGACACCCTGGATGCTTTGAATGGAAGTAAATGGTTTACGACACTGGATTTGAAAAGTGGATACTGGCAAGTTGAGGTCCGACCGGAAGATAGAGAAAAGACAGCCTTCACCACCGGACAAGGACTTTGGCAATTTAAGGTAATGCCTTTCGGAATTTGTAATGCCGCAGCAACATTTGAAAGACTGATGGAGACAGTATTACGTGGACTATCGTCTGAAGCCTGCTTAGTGTATCTTTATGACATTATAATAGTAGGGCGAACATTTGAAGAACATCTAAATAACCTTCGTAAAGTATTCCAGAGGTTACAAAAAGCCAACCTAAAGTTAAGTCCCAAGAAATGCAGGTTTTTCCAAAAGGAGGTTACTTATCTCGGGCACGTTATTTCAGCAGAAGGAGTTAAAACTGATCCAGGGAAAATTAAGGCAGTAGTTGATTGGCCTCGTCCAGAGATGGTACACAATCTCAGAAGTTTCCTTGGACTATGCACCTATTATCGTCGTTTTGTGAAAAAGTTCTCCACAATATCAAGACCTCTACATAAATTAACTGAAGCTAAATCAAATTTTAATTGGACAGAAGAATGTGAGAAATCTTTCAATAGTTTAAAGTAAGCTTTGACATCTTCTCCTATTTTGACCTACCCCCGGACTGACAAGGAATTTATCTTGGATACGGATGCTAGTAATGAGGGAATAGGAGCCGTGCTCTCTCAGAAGATTGGAAACGAAGAATGTGTCATCGCTTACTTCAGCAAGAGCTTGGGTAAGCCAGAAAGAAATTATTGTGTCACACGTAAAGAATTACTGGCCATTGTTATATCTATAGAGCATTTTCATCACTACCTCTATGGACAGAAATTTCTTCTGCGGACTGATCATGCTTCCTTAAGATGGCTTTTGAATTTTAAGGAACCTGAAGGCCAGATAGCTTGTTGGATCCAAAGACTTCAGGAGTATGATTTCGAAATTCAGCATCGCAAAGAGACCTTTCACGGAAATGCAGATGCCCTCTCTCTAAGACCCTGTAGGGAAAGCTGCAAACATTGCTCTAATGCCTAGAAATTTCGGAATAGAGACAGATATTTCCGCAAAGGTTTTAACAAAGTTCTGGTCTTCATGTGAGATCCAAAAGGCGCAGCTAGAAGATCCTGCTATTAAGACAATTCTAGAGAAGAAACTAATGTCGGCGGATCGACCATCTTGGCAAGAAATCGCTCCGGAGAGTCCTGCAACAAAACGATACTGGGCCCTTTGGGACTCCTTACATCTTAAGGACGGTGTTCTATAGCGTAAGTGGGAGAGTGATTATGGAAGATCCTGTCGATGGCAACTAATTCTCCCAAAGAGTAGAATTCCGGAAGTTCTGCGAGAGACTCATGACAGCGCAAGTGGAGGGCATTTTGGAGTCATGAAAACTTTAAGCAAAACACGAGAGCGATTTTATTGGGATCGACTTCGTGCCGACGTTGAAAAATGGTGTATAGAATGCCACGCTTGCGGAGCGCGAAAAGGACCTAAAACAAGGACGCTTGCAACGCTATAATGTGGGCGCACCATTCGAAAGAATGGCTTTGGATATCCTAGGACCTTTCCCAGTAACAACAAAAGGTAATCGATACGTCCTAGTCTTAATGGACTATTTTACCAAGTGGCCTGAGGCAATTCCCATTCCAGACCAGGAAGCCTCGACTGTAGCTGAAGAATTCGTAGGAAGCTGGATTTCAGGTTATGGCGTGCCTATGATATTGCATTCGATCAATGTACGAATTTTAACTCTGCCCTCTTTACTGAGCTTTGCAAGCTTTTGGGAATTCTGAAGACCCGAACGACCGCGTTACATCCCGAGTCCGATGGCATGGTCGAGAGATTTAATCGAACGATTTTAAATTATCTGTCTTTATTTGTTTCGAGGAACCAGACAGATTGGGATACGCATTTGCCACTCTTCCTCTTGGCCTATAGGAGTGCGGAACACAAGGTGACCGGATTGACTCCAGCGGAAATGCTGTTTGGCCGAACGCTACGATTGCCCTGCGATATTCTCTTTGGACAACCGAGTGAAACGCCTTCCTCGCCGAATGAATATATTAAAAATTTGGAGGCACGTTTGGAAAGCATACATGCGTTTTCCAGAGAGCGAATTAAACTGGCCAGCGAACGAATGAAAACTCGTTACTACTCCAGAGCAACAGACCACCATTTTAAGGAGGGAGATTTAGTCTGGATGTATAACCCGAAGCGACGGAGAGGCCCGAGTCCCAAGTTACAATAGAACTGGGAAGGACCGTATACTGTTGTCAAGAAACTGAACGATGTTGTCTTTAGCGTACAGAGGTCGCCCAACGCCAAGCCAAAAGTCATACATATAAATCGGTTAGCTCCATACAGAGCTACTGATCATAGTTCTATGTAATGAGACTGCCGGGACGTGCAGTCCTTGAAGAGAGGAGCAATGTTACAAAGCTATAAAGTCGTTTCCCTGAGATGCTAGACTTGGCGATAAATTTGGCGACCTTGGCGACAAATTTGTCGACCATTTTGGAGACTTGGCGCCAAAGTTGGCGATTTTGGCGACAAGGGGAATTTTCTAGAAGGACCTCAAACTTTCCACCTATTTCTACTGGTTTCTAGAGATTACGTCACTTCCTACATAATGAAGTCACTTCCTGTTGTAAAGTATAAAGGCAAGCTCTCAAGCCAAGAAGAGTCAGTTGGATTTTGATCAGCAAGCAAGCTGGTGAGCTAATGAGAAACCTTTGAGCGCTGTATTGAGATTTAATGATAATCTCTGTTGTAAATTCTTACTAGTGCTGTGTAATACTTGTGCTACATTTCTTTTCCTGGAATGATTGTAAAATAAAGAGCTTTATTTTTTTAAGTCCTGCTTATTGAATTGCATTCACGTACACCCACAAGACAATTTTGTCACAATATAATACCATCAAGAAAGACATTCAGTCTTGCCTTTTCTATAGCAAATGGTGGAAGATGCAGTCTTTCCGCTTATGCCTTCTTTCAATTTACGTCGAAAGCAGATTTTTCCGGCGTTTCCTCTAACGACAGCTCATGAATCGAGCTTACTCCTCCGATATTCTCCTGAGCAACAGATCATAATGATGTCGGGCAGAGTTGTGTGACTCTCACTCGGTTGTCGAAAGACATTGTTCCCCGTGTCGTAACAGATTTCGCATCGAACATAAATTTATCACGGAGTCTGTGGAGGTAAAAATGCCATATTTCTTTGCTTCTTGTAAGATAACACCTTTCTGGTAAGATGTTTTCTTCTGGTTTTGGGTTAGGGTATTTTGAAAGCACAATGAGAAGTTAATACAGGAGATTTTTAACAATGTCCATGTTCTATAGGAAGTTCAAATAACTAAATGGCTGATCGCTTTCAAACTTGCTGGCATTGTGATACGGATAAAAGTTAAAAAGAAACTACTGTAATGTTGAAAGAAAATTGCATGTTAATTTAACACTTTTCAATCTACTATTCTTTCTTTGAGAGTTTTTAGATCAGTTTTTCCTAGCGAACTTGGAAACTTCTGTTGCCGTTTTTGAGGGTTTTGTCTCAACCTGCCAGACGACATATTGTGCCTTTTTTTATATAGATTAACCGCAGCAGTACTCCTAATGACAAATATTTATACTAATTTCACTCCTCAAGAGAAGCTTCACAATTCATTGAAAGAACCTACGAAAGAAATTGAAAATCCTTATGACTACTAAAGAAAACATATTGAAATCATGACAAACATTTTCACACACTCTGCATAATAAAGTTAAGTGTTTATAAATATTCAACTAAATAAAAATTTGCAATATTTGACATTCACTGAAAATGAGCTGCATTGTAACTTATAGTGAAAAAGTTAATGAAAGACCCGGTTTTATTTTTGTATGAAAAGGTAACTAATTTTTTACTTCTAAACACTTCCTGTTTTCTGTAACACTCTTAAAAAATAGTATTTTTTGTATTTATTTTATTAATTACAAGCAAAGTTTCAGGACAATCTGTTATTGGAATAATCGCATATATTCCATTTCTACAGTGTTGACACATATGATATAAACCAGAACTTCCTTCCCAAAACTGTGAAATTAGTTTCATAATATGGATTTTGAAATTTTTTGGATGCTAACTTAACCAAAAATGTGGTATCAGTAAACCTTTCACAACATTTTAAAATATTTCATACTTTATTGACTTCTGATATCAATTTTTAGGAAAAATAATTAATATAGCTTGGTCTATTTAGAATTATCAAGTTAAAATGATTTTTAAAAAAACTTAAAGATAGTTCATAATAATTCAGAAATTATTGTTAGGTCATGCAACATTACTCAGATCAGTAAAAATTACATACCTGCTGAAAAAAATTTCCCACTTCTAAAAAACATAGAACTTTTTTGGCATTTAATATATGATCCAATAGGAGTTAGCTAAAATAAAAAAAATGGTCCACTGAAATCACTTTCGAATCACGCAAGCGTTTTGTTGTTATGTTTACGCCTCTCGCAAGTGAATTATATTTCGTGGCATGGATATATAATGAAAAATAAATCTTCGCACGTGTCTATTTCCTTTTAAATTCTCTCACCGAAGTCTTTCATGAATTCTCTCATCTCAGGGAAAGGCGAGAAATATTTCTGCTTGCATTCAGTGCGATTAGCTCAAAACTCTTTTCACAACCTTTGCACCCTTAATATTTTTTTATCTGTCTTGCACTTTTCTGAACAAGGATATGTGTGTGAATGCACATATCTGAAATATAAAGTTTTGGAAAAAAAACTTTGTTCCTTTTATTCGAAGAAAATAAATAAATACTCCTCTATTTATTGTTGTTTACTTCTCTAGGAAACGGCTTACTTTTTAGGCCTTCCAACTCTTAATCATTTTTAGTCCTCAAGAATTTTGCTATTTTTGTATATTTCAAGTATTAATTCTTCTTTAAATTCAGGCTGAATAGCTAAGCTAAAGAATGTTATGAGATGAAATGTCTGAAAAACATCTACAGAGACAGTTATTTGTGAAAAGAGAAATTTAATGAAGCCTTTCAGTGTAAAAAGCTTCCCCACCTCTAGTCTATATGCTTTTGTTTATGTGTTATGCAACCAGTCTCGATCGGCACCTATGAAAACAATCTATAAATATCTAAAATTACCTTCCCACAGGCGTTTTGTAACTGTTCATTTTCGATTTCGTGAATTAGGTAGTCTTAACAGATATTTTGAAAATATTATTCGTTATGGGAAACGATATAAAATTTTGAAAAATATATCCATTCAATTATAAAAAATAAAAATATATCCATAAAAAATATATCCAGTCAGACTGACGAACACCACCTCAAGTCCCTGTTCCTGCAACCATTACGGCTGCCGCACCAGTTGGATGAACCGAAG